>CAKAOH010019372.1:0-109227 GCA_916701665.1 Sebastiscus tertius
TATATATACAGTATACATATATATATATATATATATACAGTATACATATATACATACATACAGTATACACATTATTTTATTATTTTTTACATATTAATTATATCAGGAGCTATAACCCCATCATTTATTATATCTTCAACTGTGCAATACTGACAGTACAATAAATTAGTGCAATATTTTACACTATTCTTGCATTTTTATAAGTGCATGCATTTATATTATTTGCACATATCCTATTTTTCAGCATTATTATTTGCACTGTTGTTATATATATTCCTTATTTATATTCTCTTATGATTTCTTTATCTTTATATATTTATATTTATATTCTACAACGGGAGCAAAACGTAACTCAATTTCCCCCCCTCTGCGGATCAATAAAGTATTTCTGATTCTGATATTTATTTCCTTGCCGGACAGAGGGAAGTTTGTCCCGAAGTGGCTGCTGTATTTATACCCTCCGTCTTAAAGAAGGAGCTTCATTGAGCTGTGAGTGTGACTACAAATGGAGTTCATACCACCAGTGGGAGGCTGTAGGGGCCGGATTGGAATTGGGCCTAAAACAGGGGAAGTCATAGAAGGGAGAGGTAAATCCAAACAAAAAAACTAGAGGCCTCATACACCTCCACATGTATAAAAAAAAACAACGATCTCCGACTATGATTGTGCTTTCAAATCAGTGGGATCAGAATCAAAACCATACATGGCTGTGTCTGATCCTGCTGTGTGTGTGTGTGTGTGTGTGTGTGTGTGTGTGTGTGTGTGTGTGTGTGTGTGTGTGTGTGTGTGTGTGTGTGTGTGTGTTTTTGCACATGCACAGGTGTGAATAAGCGAAGATGATAGCCGTCACGTGCAGCTGCCGCCCTGGGCTGAGTGCTCATACGCTGGTGCCAGTGTCTCATCATGGGGTATGCAAAACATTGAGAGAGAGTGACCCTCGCTCATTCTCTTTCTGTTTTTTTTTCTCTTAGAATCATGCAGCTCCAGAGATAGAAAGACACACAGCAGGGAAAGATGAACACTCATCTCATTGTACGGCAACGGATCCCATCTACTGATTAGCTATTCTAATTCGGTATTTGTATTCCCTTATGGAATAGGGAGTTAAAGCTGCAGTCAGTAATTTTGAGCAAATGTGATAAAAAAGTTATTTTTATAAAATTATATCATTCTCATTATATCCTGACAGCAGTGCATGAAACAGGTAATCTGTAGAAACAAAACATGTTCCTCTGCCTCCTCCTAGTGCGTCGAATGGCATTTTCATGGCGCCCGAAGGAAAGCAACCAATCAGAGCCGAGCAGTCTGTCAATCACTCATCGCGAAACTGGCGGACTCTGATCAAACGGTCAAACTAGGCAGCGCTGATCAAATATGAATCAATATATTCTGTTACTGTAATGACTATTTCTCACCTCAGATGTTTTCAGAAACATATTTTAGCGTACTGTTTAGCTGTAAAATGAGAAAGTTTGTGTCGAGTCGCAACAGGGCGACCAAAGCGAACACTGGGGACAAACTGATTTCAGCGATCACTGTTACAATGCATTATAACAGTGATCATAATGCATTATAAAAGTGAGTCAGTCAGTGAGTGACCAGCAAGTTATTATAAAATGCTTTATAATGTGTTGTTATTATCATTATAAAGCAGTGCTTCTAATTATGATTATGCAGTGCTATAAGCAGATTATAACATTGTAAGTATGTTTAGAATGCATTATAGACATGGGATGTCATAGAAAGTGTTACTGAAATACTTTATAAGATACCCCGATGATTAGGATATACAGTATATATACAGTATATATGTACGTAGCAATGTAGACCCGCATGACAGTATCAATTCTAGCATTTATAGATTATTATTATTATTGAGCTGCGCAAGTGGTCTTGTGCTTACCGTATAAAATACAAGCTACTGTATTTCCATAAATGGCATCAGTCCGACCGTAAAATTACATACAAATCATCCTCAAGTGTTTTGGATCAGATAAGTAACCATAATCAACTCATAGTCCACAGTAATAACGTTCAAAGAGGGCAAAAAGTAGGCACCTTGATTGTAATGACCCCTTTACCTTTCCTGTGTTGCAACCATTAAACATTTCACTTGGGGAATATGGGATATGTCAGGATGTAATGGGAAATTAACTGAAGCCTTTTATGCATCCCAGAGGATCTTTGTCCATTTTGGTCATTATGCAAACCTTGTGCCAAACATTTCACTTCGCCATCAGATATAATGTATGAGGACACATAACGTGACATTTACTGTGGTTAATGCTCGCAAAAAAAGGAAGAAACATCCCGCCACCCCCAAGGTCAAACTTCACACTCAGTTTTATCTGGTTATTCATTAAAGAGGACAACTTCAGTGATGTTTGATGCCACTGCATATGTGTTAACAGCCTGTTCATACCACAGAGCACATGAGCAGAACAGTGTCATAGCTTGTTGCTTGAGGACAACACATTAAGGTGAGCATCCTCATTAGTCTACACTATTAGTCTCATCTTTGACTGAAGCACAGTGACTTGAGAAAATACAAAAACCTAATTTTGCCTTATACTTCATATCTTTCTGAGGGGTGGCGATTTATCATTGGCTTTTGGTGAAAAATACATTTTGATGTTTTTTTTATTTGTAGCAAAGTGCCTAAACACTAGCACACTGAATTTCTACACTGTAAATAATAGGCGTATGGCAAGAATGGTCTAAAAATTGTTTATCCATTTGTCCTTAACTGATCATATTATTAGTGTATTTGTGAATCAATAACTAATTATTTCACATATTTAATCCACACAGATTACATAATTAGTGTATATTGGAAATATTGTTAAACTTAATGGTTTTCACCATTTTTTATTAAAATAAAGAAAAGAGCTAAGTATATGATTTTACATATTAGAAAATCATTATTTGTATCTTTGAATTTAATTGTGTGATTTATATGCTATGCTGTATTTTCATTAGCTCTATCAGCACACTGTGTGGTGCGTGTTTGAAAACAAGTATAGCTGATCGTCGCGGGAACAAACTCTCATTTTGCAAAAAATATTAGAGATATTTTTCACTATGATGCAATCGATTTCAACAACACCACAAAACAACTACAACCACCGAACGTACAGAGTGGAATCAACGCCCCTCCGACACTCATAAACACTCAGCTTCATAAATGCCCGATTTATTAAATGCTTTTTGTAGCCCTATCGAACTACAATAGCATTAGCTAAGTGCACCTCATAAACTGGCAAGCCAGTGTGAAGTGTAAAACGTGCGAGGGCCATTAAAATAGCCACCATGGTTGAAAAAAAAGGGGGGAAAAAAACTACATTAACATGCACACATAAAGTCAGCAAAACTATCAGGAGACATTTAAAAACTCCAGTATTTCATTTTAATAGAGAGTAAGGCACATAAAACATGTTCTGTATGGAAGTTATGAAAGGAGAATAATCATATTCAAGTATGACAGAGAAAGAAAAAGTGGAGAAAGACAGCATCGTAGAGGAAGATGGCATTTAAAACGTATAGCTGTTGTTGTTGTTGTTTGTATCCCATTACCATGGGAAGCAAAATGGCCACATTGTGTCATCAATAGTGAGTAAATGACAGTGTGTCACCTTTAGAGTGAGCAAGAAACAATACCTGTAATGGCTCATTGTGTCCGTGATGAACACAATGAGCCCATCTTTTTAGGCTGTTTTTTGGCTGCCAGGAACAGATAATGCGCATGTTAAATATTCATCTAATTACTATAGATGAAGAGCCTTTCTCATGTCGTGAGATGACATTTCAAATGCCATTCAATAAATCCTCAAGTCTAACCTATTGCTTAACTAGGTTCTTATTTCGGGTTCAAATAGATCAGATGAAAATTTAATGATCCCCAAGGTAAAGCAGGGCAACGGCAACAACACGTAGTAAAAAGGGTATGCAAAGAAGAATGGAAAATAGGTTTTTAAAATGAGAAGTAGCTTGTATATAGCAGGGAGTTGTATGATAGTGTGCAAAAAAGAAATGGATCCTATGGCTATATTAATATGGCAGCAGAATAACATTATGTCCGTCCACAGTGGCAGGAATTGGGGTGGAAGTGGGGTTGTATGAGGTACTTATCTATAGTTAGTGTTATACCTGCAGTAGGTGACGGTCGGCACGCCACCAGTTTGGAGAAACAAACAGGAGTATTGGCTAAAATACGTTTGCTCTCGTGCTGGCACTCCTGTCTGTTTTTTTCCCAAACTCTAAGCGTGCCAACCGTTGACTATAGATAAATACCTCATACAACCCCAATTCAACATCACAGCTATCCGTTTCAAAGGAGTCATTATGACCGAATCATCTTTATTTCTCAGTGAACTAAGACAGGAATGAGTGAATTTGAGTTATACAGGAAATCTTTCCTGCCTAAAGCAATAACCCTCTACAACACCTCACCTCTGTCTAATAGAGAAATCTCAGCTTTATAGTTTCTGTTTCAACCACACTCTGTTCTGTTTTAGTCCTGTAATATTCTTGCTCATGTTGAATTTTGCACATTTAACAAAACATTGTAACTTGCACACTTTGCTAGTGTATATAATATGTAATTGCACACTTGCTAATGTATATAGTGTGTTATTATTTGTTTATAATTTTGATGGGTTTTTTTATGCTAGTTGAAGTAGTTGGGTAAATTTATGGTGTTTTCCAATATTATGTACTGTTCCTGTGCATTGCTTGGATAACCTGCTGCTGTAACACAATAATTTCCCATTTTGGGATCAATAAAGTATATCTATCTATCTATCCATCTATCTATCTATTAGCTAAGAGTGTAACATAACCATAAACTATGTGTGTTTATGAAGAATGTTTCCAATATATACGTTTATACTCAAAATTAATCCAACAACATTCAGGTTCATATTGTGATATGAATCATGATAAAGAGAGTTATGTACAGTAGAACAACCATTTAAAAAAAAACAACCTGTGGACAGGTGTTGTAAATTAGCGTTTTGCTACAAACACTAAATACAGTTCATCTAGCTATTGTGAATAAATGTATGTTACAATTCTAATGCTACTGTAATGTTCATGTCAAATAAACCAAACTAAAAGTGTTGCACATACAGTACCTTACATACTATAACCCCTGACACACCAAGTTGACGGTTGGCTGTCGGTCATCTGTAATGAAGCTAAGTGGTGAGTGAGAGTGGTGTGAAAATGGTCGGTAAATGCCGCTTTGTTTCATGTACGTATCATAACAAGGGCTTGTATATCCGCCGTCCTCGGTCTTCCGGTTTCCCTTTTTGAATGACGAATACAAACTACCGCCACCTGCTGGTGTGGAGAGTTATTTCATCTCACGCAGGCGCAGAACGTACATTCTAAATAGCTGTCGGTTGAAGTCTTTGCGGTGTGTTCAAGTGCAACTTGTCGGCGAAGACAAAGGCGGTGTGGAGCGACGCAATAGTAGGCCTTCATCGCCGCTTTGTTGTCAGGTTGGTGTGTCTTGGCCTTAAAGCAATGAGGCTTAAAAAAGGCTGTTAAGGGGCTTTTACACTGTAAAAAGTTTACGACCTAAGTAAGGCTGCTTTTTAGTGGAAAAGAAACTGTTTATGCTCATTTTATGAACGTATTATATATGATCAATTGCGGTCTGATTTTGGTAAAAGGTGACACTTAGTCCTGTAAGGAGAATGTGTTCAGCAGAGAAACAACAGCACTGGTTGCTTGTTCAAATGCCTAAAACGACCACGACAACAGTATGTGATGAGGGAAATATTGGACGTCGAGGACAGATGGATGCGTCGAGGGGGGACCACAACTGTATATTGCATTGGTATCATATAAACTTTTTTTATTGAGACTTTTTTTATTGCTTCCTGGTAAAACGTCTGCTGAAATGAAGAACTCCTGATTCAACTTTCTCAGCAGTCTCCATATAGATACCTAATGTATAAAGAAGATATATGAATCTGCTGTTTTTATAGAGTACACCTGCAAGCAAGTGATGCATCCGTGCCAAATTTCAACGCCACGAACAAGAACTTTAATGAGATAAAGTGACAGAAGATGAAAGACGAACGAATGAAAACTGCATGTGAGAGTGACCGGTGATGTTTCTGCTAATGTGAACAAATGCTGTTTTCATCATTTCAGTGCTGGCTCTGTTAGATTTTTTTTTTTTTTGTTTTGCGTTAGGTCACTCATTTAGCAGCTAATGGGTTGTTTTCAGCACTGCACCACCCAGTGGCTCAGAGTGGCCTCAGGCTTACAGCGTGAAGCAGTCTCGTTATCCATTTTTGCTCTGTGATCATTGTGTTTTCTGTCTAGTAAACAACAGTCATACTGGGGGGAAAAAACCCCACTCAAAAAAAGATCTAGATTATTATGACAATCCAGTCATTTATATTCAGCTCAGTTTTTGAGCCACTGCAGTGTCTTTTAGACCCTGACATTTCTCTCAATGAATCAGTGTGATTTTAGGTCCTGTGGTGTTGTTTCCATTAGCTGGGTTCATCTGCATATGGGTAATAAATTGCCTCCCTCGCTGAAAAATGTGACATTAAAAGAAAGTTCTTTCTCTTTAAAGTATACAGAGGATTGCTGGATTATTTCTCCATCTCGTCAGTCACCACCAGTTAAGCATACATAAAAACTGTTTAAATGGCTTGCTGGGCATCTTGTCGATGTAACAACACGTACTGTATGAGAAAGTGCACTCACATATGCACGCACAGGCGTGTGCTATAAAAATACCAATACGCAAACACCGACAGGAATATTTGTGTTTTCAAATCTGCTCAGTGGCTGTAAAATTTGGATAATTCTCTCTCCAAAAGCCTCCTCTCTTTTCTTCTCTTTCTTTTCATTGACAGAAAAGTCATCTGGCACAGTAAAGTCATCTGTAAAGGAGACTGATGGCCAACAATTGATGTGCCAATCCCGTCTAGACAGCAGTACTTCATCCAATTATGTTGGAAATACAAACATGATCGCGACAACAATGGCGGGATTACCAACACCATAAAAAGGAGAGGAAGAAGTGGAGAAAGACAAGTGATGAGGATGAAATTGACAAAGGAAGATAGATGGCGACAAGCCTGGACTGTGGAAGACACGGCGCTATCAATAGTGAGAGAGAGAGGGAGGAACGAAATACAAATAAATGTAGCCTCTTGTCCGTTGAGTGGGCGTCAGTGAGACGGAGGCTTTGGGATTGTGTGTAGAAAAGAAGATTTCAATATGAAGACAATAACACTTACACAGACACACACATTCAATTTGTTGGTGTTACACAGCTGAGCATGAGCTGTCATTGGAATATTGTTTACTCAGAACTTCTGAAAGTAATCTTTGATCATCTCATGACTTATATCTTAGCTTTACTTAGCTATACCAGAGGCTTATCTAATAATTCTGGTGTCTGTCAAGCTTTTAAAAGACGTTTTTTTTACAGTGTTCTATGAAAAGGAATGAAAAAAAAAGATACAAAACTGCCTGCTAAACTGTAGTCTTTTCAAGGTTGTTTATGCTGTTTGCGATCAAAAAGAGCACTTCAACACAACACTGTTTTGCAAATTAAATGCAAGTCCAAGGTATCAGAGCTCTCCAACAGCACATGAATGCATCGTATCAGTCACGGTAACAAAGCGAAAGAAAGAAATTGCAATGCCAAGAATCAACTTTTTTGATAATCAACTTTTAAAGATATGTTAATAACAATCAGTCATACAGGGATGAAAAAACATAATTCCCATCAGCTAAAAAAACATGCCACCTGTACACACCAATGATAACATTTGTATTTATGTTTCATTCATGCTCTTGTTAAAATGCAGTACTGTACATAGCAGTACTGAATTAGGTTATGTTTCCAACATATCTTCCCATCCATTTAAACCATGCCCTTTAGGATTTGTGGTAGAAATAATAAAATATTGATTTTTCATTTGACATTCTGTGATGCAATTAAAGCTGACCCTGGACTAAAATGTAAGAATGCAGCCTGTGATGTCTAGCGGTTGTGTGGAGGTTTAATTTGGTGTGGGGTGGGGGGACTAAAAAATGCTGACGTAATGTCTGATGACCAGCTCCACAAATAGGCATCCCGCCAGACAGTTAAAGATGATATGTGGATAGATCAACCTCCTCTAAAAGGTTTGCACTGGCTCACACCGGTCTGCACTTCTGTTGCTCGGATGTGTGTATGTCAGGAGGAGCAGAGTGTGTGTGTGCTTGCCCTTTTGCGTGTGTGTGTGTGTGTGTGTGTGTGTGTGTGTTTTTATGTCTTTCAATTTCTCCATCCGCTGACTTATTCACTTACCCTTTCTGATGCGTCGAGTGCTGCCTTGGAGCTTGTGAGGGACATCTGTCCTCCGTTTCTCTCTCCATTTGGCTCGAAGTGTGAACCACCTTGATAGGATCTCCCTCATGGTTCTGTCACCAGGTGTTGGCCACTTCATTTCCTCTTTTCCTTTGGTTTTTGATCTACAGTGAGGAAGAAGAAAGAAGAAAATAGAATTACCTCCTCGTAGTTGTATGCCATGTTCCATGTCTGTCTCACGTCATAGCATCATTATTTCATCCGATTAGGCATTTGTGTGAAATTGTCATAATTAGCATATGATTTATTGAGTTACATTCAAAGTGACCTTGACCTTTGACCACCAAATAATAATTATAATAACCAAATAATCAGTTTATCCTTGAGTCCAAGTGAAAGTTTGTGCCAAATTTGAAGAAATTCCCTCCAGGCGTTCTTGAGATATTGCATTCCAAGAGAATGAGATGGACGGCCGGACAAACCGAAAACATAAAGCCTCCGGCCACAGCTATCTCCAGCGCGGAGGCATAAAAAAGCAAGCCAATACCGCAGTTAGTTGATGCAACCTCCTCCACACTTTTGGTTTTTTGCTGATGTTTTTTGGCCTGAAAATCTGGGGCAGACTTCAGATGCATTCGTTGATAAAGGTCAGCGTGTTCGTAACGGCGTCTGTTCTGTTTTATCTGTAGGAGAGACGCTAAAGCGGAAAATACAAAGCAGCTATTCTTGAACTAGATAAATAGTGCCTTTTGCATGGGCATCATTTTATCTGTGGCTGCAGTGGGTAACGTATACTTTTTAAGCACACTGGCTCTTTGTTTGCAAAGATACTTAAATCCTGATCATGCTGATGCTAAAACCTTGTGTTGTACCGGTTGCTATGGCTGGGAAATTAACAAGATCCGAAGGTTGTCTACTGAATTGTGTTCCTGTCTGATGTGACAATAAATGGATGATTTGTTCTATTGCTTAAATTGACCCTCATGCTTGACCTCTTATTGTTTTGTTCAACCGTGTGTCAACGTCTGGATGGACTAAACTATTTCATTGGCAAAGCAACACTAAGAGGTTTACGCAACTCACATTCTGATGGGAAGGATCACGTCTGTAGGTTTTTTGACGATGTCACCCATCAGGAGAGATTTTCAACAGTGACTGTCAATGGGGAGCTGCAGCCAATGCTTGTAGATTCAGGGTGAGAAAAGAATTGGATCACTGATAATTATCCTAACTTGTAACCTTGTTGTTAAGCATAGCAGGAAGATTATAATAAAGATTATATAGTATTAAGGATTATATTTAAGCCTATATCTTTGGTTTTCACCAAAGGTTCTTGGGACTTTTAGTCCCTGGAACTACTTTTCAAGGAACTAAAAGGCTGCGTTTCCACCGTGGTCTAAAGACCTGCCAAGGTTAGGCAGGTTTCGGTTAGGTTCAGGTTCCGCTGACATGAAAAAGCAACATGACGAGGGCTGCTGGTGGTCACGGAGGTAAACACACTCTGCAGCCTGCGGTTCAGTGTCTCCACCGTTTCATCTAAAAAACATAAATAAACATTAGTTTTTGTCTCACTGCGACAATATTTACTGCTACGTAGTATTTACTGATGCACATTTGGCTGTAATGAATGAAATGCAGCGGAGGAAAATGAAACTAAGAGTGTCTGTCTCCACAGTAAATCATCTGTTGAGTGTTTGATGGTTATTTATTTGTGCTTTAAAACGTAATTGCCGTGAAATAGTGAGAAAAGAATTGTTTTTCTCTCTGGTACTTTCAGAAAGAACAGGGCCATTTTTGGCGGGGGTAAAAAAGGCCCTGGAAAATGTCCCAGGAACTTAATTTAGTACCTGGTCCCTGCGGTCGAAACGCAGTGAGTTCCTCTAAAGGTTCTTTGTTCCGGGGGAAAGTTCCAGGGGAAAGTTCCTGCGGTGGAAACGGGGCTGTAGACTTAACTTAACAGGTGGAGTTTTCTTGTAAACATATCAATTCCCATTGGATTTTTACTAGAAACTGCATTTCCATGGCTAATTGTACAGTTAGAGTACATTAGGACCTCAAAACATTGTATATGAACAATGCTTCTGTTTGATACAATGCCTTTTAAAAGTCAGAAAGAGCTTTAATGTGTTATCATTTTATTTAAATTTACTTCAAGAGTAAGAGCAGTTAATTAGTTTAAACAACATCACAAACTAGATTTTATAAAGACCGTAGCTCTGTAAGCTGTGCTAATGACAGTAAAAAAGAATGAAAGTAACTCATTTGTTTATTTATTCAACCATGTTAGTAATGTAGGGTTTTGAGATTTACACACACAGCAAACCGATGCTTGATTAAAATTAATGGTACAGATGTAAAATATTGATAATTATTTCAGAATGTTCTGCATCACAGCGTCCACATGGGTTCATCTTTTCTTAAATGATTGACATTAATTTATGATATTAATTAGGGGAAATAATATCATGCAAGCATTGCAGTGCTGATGACAAAGACTCAATTCATCCTTGTGTGGTGACGTTAATATGATGTGATTTTGACATACTACTTGTAATTAACTAACTCCTACATCCTTTTTTTACTCAAAAAAAAAAAAAAAGAAATGGAAGGGCTGCCTCATAAGGGTAAAGGCATTAGAATTTCGGAGGGATCAGCATGCCAATAAAGTCTTTCTGCATTTCAATTAGGGCCGGCTCATTAATGAGTCATCTGAAACCGCACACTCTGAATGAACAACTCCCTTTTAAAATGTGGCATTGGCTGCCTCTGAGGCCAGTGTGCTAATAGAAAAGTTAATTACATCAGAGGCATTCATGTTAATGTATGTACTTTGACAGAAGCGATATAATAAAAGGTTAGAGGAGTGTGTTCCAGTCCCCCGATACCAGACACATTTAATTGCTTTGTCTTGGGCTCCACAGTCAGTCAAGATATTTTACAGTCAGTGTTGTAAAACACAGTTGTACATTAATCATAAATGGCTTGTTACGCTTTGTTAAAAAACAGAAAGCGTAGTTTTCCTATGATGATATGACCAGAATCTTATATGGATTGTAATATCATATGTATATACTGTATGTACAGGGTTGATATTCTTAAGGCTGTGACCTACAGACATGAAATGTAAAGATTAGCACAAAGAGAAAAGCCTGTAAGGCGAGGAGTGATGATAACTTCTCCTTGGAATCCTTGAATTCACCAAACAGGCAGAGAAACGTTTTCCTGCTGCAACCACATCACGGTGCATGCAAGATTTTAATCTTCTACTGAAATGAATTGGGAGCGATAGCTGTGTTTATAGGGGAAAAAAATTCTAAGAAATGATGGAAAGTGTATATGATTTATAGAAAAACATGCAGAACCACCCTCATTTTCTGTGAACACCACAACACTCTTGTCTCAAAAATGACAGAGTTATATTACGTGACCGTTTGAAAAAAACACACTTGACTGTATACGTGTTGTAATGCTAGCTTTTATACTGGAACAAATCTGCCATTCAGAAGCCATTTATGTCCAAGGAGAAATCACAACGACACATAGCGTTGCGTGCAAGAATTTCCGACACTCAAACCCATAAAATGTGAAGAAAAAGAAGGTAACTTGGTCTAATATATCATCTTGACTCGTACTTCACCTCTTAAATAACCGACTGTCCTTGAAGAATTGTTCAATATCCTACTGCACACATTTGTATTAAAAGGAACCTACAGGAAGGAGGACTGAAGGTGTCGCAGTCTTACAACTTATTAAATGCTATATTGTTAGGCGTATGTCTTGGAAGATTCTCATGTTTCATATAATACTGTTATGTTGGCTGGATTCGAACCAGGGACATTGCGTCTTAGACGTTTGGGCCAACAAGACAACACCACACACTCAAATGAGTGGTTAAGATTGTGTGCAAATCATGTAAAATTCACATAATTTGAGGTGCAAAAAATATCACAGTAGTGGAATGGTAAGTGCGAAATATTTGGTGTTAAAGCAGTGTTAAGTTTCTTGTCATGGTTTTCAGGGCTTTAGCAAGTTGTTTGAACATTTATTCTTATAATCAGTTTTAAATCCAAATTTGATTTATGAAATAAATGTGTGTCTTATGCAGTATCTTTGGTTCAAGTACTTTTTAGTAACAAGAGCAAACATCTTGTTCTAAAGATAAAATAAAGTCAAGAACAGAAAGAACGTATATTTAACCTGTATCAGGGTTATTGGTAATTTCCAAGAGTGAATTCATCTCACCTTTATACAGATTTATTTCATGTATTTCAAACTATTTTTAGACTCAACTTGATTTTAAGACTCAAGATAGACTTTGGTTGCAGTGTACTAGGTTAAAAGAAAACATTTTAAGAGGTTAGATCTGAAGTGTTGACTCCATGTTTTCTATATAAAACTTTTCTGTTTGTCGAGATTTTCACGACAGCTCATTTTCAATTCCGTGTTGGTGTGTTTTTGTTTGTCTGGGGGCCGTGTAAAATGCAGGGTTTAGTGGCTTGTTTTCAAAAGAAACATATTGATATGAAATGTATGTAAACAGCGTTTCAAAAACAAAGATGAAAGAACATCGACTGGAAGACGAGGGGATTGTGCGGCTGCGGGCGGAGCACGGTGAGCTCCCTGACCACTGCCCTGTACCACCCGGAGATGTTCTGGGATTAAGGGGTGAACTTCAGGATAAGCACAGACTCATGTCTTTTATTCTTGGAGAAACCAGTAATCACCCTTTCATATTGAAGCCAGATTCATGTCGGAACAATGTCAAACCCACACCAACAACAAATCCATCAACCCAAGGTCAGGAGGGGGGTGGCTGACCCATGTTAGCTCATTTAAATTTATGGTAAACATGGATTTATCCCGATTCATCCCAAGTCATTGAGCGTACAGTGATGCATAACTCTAATAGCACCAACCTTGAACTAGGGATGACATGGTGAGGACATTTTCCCATCGGTTAATAAACTTGTGACAACACAATTGTTACTGATTACACCGGACATTTTTACAAGAACAGATGACGCTCAATAACTGTAGAGCGCTTACTTTGAACTTTAACGTCTGGCCTCTCCGGTCGAGCTTTCGCTGCGGCGCCGGGTTTCACAGCTGTGACGGAGAGGTAGCGACGGACTTGGCGAAGTTAGCGGAAGTATACACCTGTGACTACGTCCGGTTTTCAAAATAAGGTGTTAACAAAGGGAACTGAATATATAAAATACATATATGGAAATAAGATTGATTGGATTATATTCACCAGAAGTACAAAACTTTACATGTCCCTTAAAGGGACTGTTTGTAACTTTGTAAGCGTATAAATGTAGCGGGTCGGCACACATGCGCGCACGCGTATGCCGGGAGCCTCGTCTCCTCTGCCTGCTCGCCTTCACTCAGACAGAGCGCGCGTTCTCGCGTACTCGCTCCACCTCTAGACGTGAACGCGCGCTCACTCCACACTGCAGAAGAGTTAGTTTAGCTCTGAGAATATCTAGTGAATGTTCAGTGGACGTTTGTGCAGAAATAAATGCTGCAGCTCCTCCAGAGAGAAACGTTACCGTCTCCCTCCTGCGCCCGCAGGGAGACACCGGGTGCCGGTGTCACGGTTCACGTTTCTCTCTGCGGACGCTCGTCACTTCACAAGACACGGAAAACCTCTGTTGGTGTGCACTGTGTCAGTGAATGCAAGCAGGCAGCGGAGGAGAGGCTCCGGTTGCTGGTGTCTCCCTGCGGGCGCAGGAGGGTGAGGCAGGAAAAGCTAACACTAGGATCAGATCTAAATCATGTTCATATAGAGACCTTGGTCTGGTCAGCTAACATTACTGCCAAGCAGCTGAAATATAGAGTGATATTGTGCTTTTAGCTGATGTGTGTCGCCTCACTGTTTTGAGCGATGCTCGTTCAGGTCTATTTAGAGCGAGCAAGCCCGACGCTGACGCTGACTTTCGTTGATTTCACGGCCACAGGTGTCGCTGTTAAGAAGCAATTCTGAAAGTTACAAATAGTCCCTTTAATATAAAAAAATAAAAAATCAACACTAATTTGTGAAGGTAAGTATTTTTATTTTTTATTTTTGGGTTGCTTGAAAAAATTAAATATTGCTCTCCACCATAGTATCTTAGAGTATTGGCAAGTATGTGGCTTCTAATGCAAGTTTTGACGCCTGATCCAAAAGATTGTATGATTTATGAGATCAGATTTCCATACATCCACACCTTGTCTAAGGATTTCAAATATAAAGTCTCTTCTGGACGTATTGAATTACCTTTTGTATCTCTTTATATTGCCTATATTGCTTTCATTGATTATGTAGAAAGGCAGTCGTAAATCAGAGTTTAAATCTCAGTGTAGGTGTACCCATTGTTTCATTTTACAAAACAAAGTAAGCCAATGGAAGCGAAAATACCAAATGTGAAGCTGGCTGAACACCAATGTCCCGCTGTCAAGATACTAACAGCTTACTGTAATGACAACGTGCTGCACTGCACTGCAAGAGATATACCAGCTTAAGGGGACAATGTTGAACTCTATTTTCTTCTAAGCCTTTATGTTGCGTATATAGCGGGAGCACAGCCCAGTCGATGATATTAGACTGGGCTGTACTCCCTGCAGAGAGCCTTCTCTGCTGAGCAGAGAGATAGAAGGGAGGACAGATGGATGGGTACAGTGGACAGATACAGGGACATAAACCAGATTAATCATCTCATCATGTGTGATTAATTTGGAACTGAGCCCCATTGGCAGGGAAACACAATGAACCAGACACCCCATTGACAGGTCAATATGTTTACACTGATGGATTTGCTCTCATACATGTTCACATGCAAACACACACACACACACACACACACATATACGCAGGAGAAGGAGTTTCCTTTTGAGTCAATATTGTCAATTAAATTAAAAAAAAACTCCAATTACCACATTGCGGTTGTATGTCTTCACCAACCAGTCAAGTTGAAGTTTACATCCATGTCTGCCCAAAATGTCATCACTTCATCATTTTATCCTGTTAGACATTTGTGTGAAATTGTCATAATTAGCCTATGACTTCTTGAGTTATGGCCAAAAACGTGTTTTGTGAATCTGACCATCAAATTCTGATCAGTTCATCCTGGAGTCCAAGTTGATGTTTATGCTTAATGTAATAAAATTCCCTCCAGGCATTCCTGAGATATCGCTTCCACTGGAATGGGACGGACGTGAGGTCACAGTGACGTTGACCTTTGACCTCCTAAAATGGATTAGTTCATCCTTGTGTCCAGGTGGACGTTTGTACTAAATATGAAGAAATTCCCTACAGTCGTTTCTGAGATATCGTGTTCCTGAGAATGGTACGGACGGACGGACGGACAGACGGACGCACAGACGTACAACCCGAAAAAACATAACACTTTCGGCCATGGCTGTTGCCGGCGCAGAGGCATAAAAAAAAGCCGGAATAAATAAGGTCTGCACATTCTCACTGTTTTATGATGTAATGCCAAACAGCTGGCTAATAACAATAGTCTTTATGAGCATATTCCTTTTATTCAATCTTTTCCACATGAGTTTGATGGCTAAAGTTTCTGGGCAATGTTATCCAGCTGGTTGATTACTACCTTAGCTGACTTCAGGGGGAAATACAATCTGCACAATACTTCAGAGGGGCTGGAAACTGGCGCATAAATCACTAGGCGGAAGGCTAAACTGATTTGCTTTTGAAAGTTTGCTGGATAGTTTTTGCCTATAAAATCCAGGGTGTGTGTACTGTAGACCAACAGAGGTTTCCTGTGTCTTGCGGCTGAGTGGAGAGATGGAAGTTAACGTTATCGACTCCGGCCCAAGCAGGACAGGTTAACACGGTGGTTTGTCCATTCTGGTCTACTGTAGAAACATGGTGGCAGGCTCCTCGAAGAGGACCAGCTCCATATGTAGATATAAACGACTCATTCTAAGCTAACGAAAACACAACTCTTATTTTCAGGTGATTATACACTAAAGAAAAACGACTTAAAAAATACTTATTAATTAGGACTGTCAATTTGATCATGATTAATTGCATAATCGTCCATGATTAATCGTAAATTAATAACACATTTTTTCATCTGTTCAAAATGTATCTTAAAGGGAGATTTGTCAAGTATTTAATACTCTTATCAATATGGGAGTGGGCAAATATGCTTGCTTTATGCAAATGTATGTATATATTTTTTTGTGGAAATCAAGTAACAACACAAAACAATGACAAGTACTGTCCAGAAACCCTCACAGGTACTGCATTTAGCATAAAGAAATATGCTCAAATCATAACATGGCAAACTCAAGCCTAACAGGCAACAACAGCTGTCAGTGTACTGACTTGACTATGACTTGCCAAAAACTGCATGTGATTATCATAAAGTGGGCATGTCTGTAAAGGGGAGACTCGTGGGTACCCATAGAACCCATTTTCATTCACATATCTTGAGGTCAGAGGTCAAGGGACCCCTTTGAAAATAGCCATGCCAGTTTTCCCTCACCAAAATTTAGCCGTTACACTGAGCCCACTTCAACCTAAAAATCACAAGTTGTGTTAATGCGTGAAAGAAATTAGTAGCGTTAAAACGATTCTGCGTTAACTTCGACACCCCAATTATTAATATTATATTCCATTTCTTGCCAATAGATCCCCCAAAATGTTACACACTGTTCCTTTAAAGCTTTATTTTGATGTTACAAGCTGCCTTTTCACAGTTGAGACAGCACTTGATTTTGAGTTGTGTGTTTATTTTCACTTTGTATTAGTTGAATGTACTATGAGAATTACATTTTAAAAAGCGTGCCCTCTCATTGATTCAATCGCATCACTTTTACATAGTCCAAGGTCAAATATCAGAGGATATCGCAGGTGGTTTTGAACTATGATTGTTGATATGTGCATATCTGGACTACCATATTCTGGAAAACACACTCCTTCCTTTTTTGGAGCTGGACTTGAATTCTGCGGACGCCAAAATGCATGCATATTTTGCAAAAAGTTAACTTGTACGAAGGACAGCACATCAGTAGAATGCCTTTCACAGTAGAGTGATGACCAGCTCAGTGTCTAATGGCCTCTCTCATATAGCACTTCAATAGGCCCATCCTTTCTCTGGCAGGAATCAAAATTCACAGGGGAGAAATACGGGGGTAAAACAATGGCGTGTCACCTCATGGCTGCAGAATAAAAAAAAAAAAAAGAGAGACGCTTTGTGTTGCTCCCTTTTTCAAACGCACAGGTGTTCTGGCAAACAACTCAAAGTGGGTGTATGTGTGTTTGCTTATCCGCTCACCTTTACTGTCCTCTTCTGAACTGCCCTTGATCACTGAAACGTACTGCGTCATCAAAAAACCGGCACATCAAAACACGGAGTGTTTGCAAAGTTGTGAGAAATGCTCTCTGGGGATCCGGTGACTTTTGTGTTGTTCAGGGTCCTGTGGAAAAAAGGCAGAGAGATGGCAGGAGTGTTCCACTGTCAGTCACAAGGAGATAAAGGGAAGGCTTTATCACAGGAATGCACTTCGCGTGGCTGTCCGTATGTCACAGCAGCCTGCACTCAAGTCATCTTTTGTAGATTCAGGATACAGTATATATTATATATGATTAGATTGTCTATTTAAGTCCGAACTTTAGAGAAGGTTGCTGAGTGAACACCTACTTAAAAATTATTCTAGCTATGGTATAAGGTCAAGGTCATACTACTTAAAAATATTATCTGTAAAGCTGTCGTTTTTCTATACCTGTCCTTCAAAACCCAGCACTTCATCTACTTTCTTTATGCCATTATCAGCAAACCCTATCGATGGAAGAATTAATAGATCCCAGGTGTTCAATTCATATACTGTACATGTACACCATGGTTCTAAAGAAGTTTTTGTCAGGCAATTTCATAAGCCAATGTTAGTATGGGATTGGAATTGTAAGTCGGTGTACGTATATCTACATTCAGCCATAGGGTGAGAAGTTGCAAGCAAGTACTTGTTACAGTTTGGGTCAAACTTTAACATCCAACTCATACAATTAAGATAAAACGCATTGTTGTAATGCCTTTGATTTAATCAGTAGATAGAGAATAAGGAGAACAAACACTGGAGATAACATAAATGTGCTATTACTTTCTCTTTTATAAACTTTTAAAATCTTTTTCTTTCTACTAACAATCAAGTTTTGTGAGTACTGTATCTGAGCCCACAAGATTGAAAAGCACACTGTGCTAAATTGAGTTACTTTCTTTGACAAACACCAGAGGAACAGAAAGGCTTCTTGATTGAAAACATGCTATTCTAACCTCCAGTGAGCCGCTAGGATCAGTGCAGGTTACACTCCTGGGCTCTACAGCTGAATATCTATCTCGTGCGTGACGAAATTGGTTGGCAGTGGTGGGGAGTTTTTGTTAAAATAATGTGGTAATAATAGTGGCCTGCTGAAATTAAATGACACGTAGATTGCTATCATTCAGGATTAACAAATGTGAGGAAATTGCGGGTTATTACTGAGCATAAAAGGCAACAAGAGTTCATTTATCAGCAGGAATCCTGATTCCTCAAAATGTTCTATCACCAACAAAGTACTGTGTGTGTGTGTGTGTGTGTCACGTCTACATTACTGGCTGAATGCCTGGATGTCACTGTCCTCAGTTCCATTAGATCATGCAGATTTGTTTGGTCTTTTTTAAAGGAATTCATCTATTCAATCATTCACAGGGTTCAGCGTTAATGTTTTTTTTTTTTTTTTACTTGCCCCAGCAGGCAACTGTGTCAGATATCTACAGTACTTGCCTAAAATTTGTATTTTCCCCTATACAAATTGTTTTATTTATTAGCGCTTCTCAAATAACAACAAAGACCAAAATGAATTGCCATGTTTAGAGCGTCTTTAGCTTCCGTGCTGTGACGTATTCCCCAGTTAAACTGAATATTTGAGCGGTGTACAGTTACAAGAGGGATTTAAATCAAATCCTTGCATTTGATTGGACCGCTAAAAAGTGGGCGAGATTAAAATGGAGCGCGATACGGAGCTTCAGAGTACTATCTTAGGTAAGCACACATCATATTTAGTTTTATAGGAAGAAAAGATGATTGGATTTTGATAAAAAAAATACAAAGAAGTTAGTTTTTTGTAAAAAAAAAAAAAAAAAATTGCATTCATTGCTAAATAGGGTTAATTTTTCATTTCATCTCAACTTTGAGTAAATTAATTAGAACACTTCTTAGCTTCTTTCATCATCGGCTCCGAAAAAACAATGTGTTTAATTCTTTTTGCCAGATCGTGCAAGTGAGTTACTGCAGTTACGAGCCCGACGTGGCATTTTACTTGCCCCAGGCATGTGGGCAATCCTTACTGCTGAGCCCTGATTCACTAGTTTGCATGTTCATTGAGACAGCAATCATCTCAAGCTAAAGTGATCTCAGGGAGATTTGAGGTACAAACAGAAATCCTTTTGATGCAAAATTGAACCGCTGACTATCACTAAATTTAACACACTTTAAAATGATATTACCTCTAATTATCTTTGTTCCTGGCAGGTTACAATAACTAATAGGGTGATACGGATATATACGATATTTAATGTGACAGAGTTTTGTATTATTCTATTGGATGAGCAGTTTAGCCATACAATATATGACGGGTAGAAAGAAAATGTCCATACCTTCTATCGGATGTTGTACCTTGAAGCTTAATTAATCTAATGCCTTTGCACTTTCAATATCATTCAGACTATGTGTTGTCATGGTTGCTTAGCGACAGGGTCATGGGGGGATCACTTCCGCCAACACAGAACAGGTTACAGATACAAATTAAAGTTAGCTGCCAAAACCTGCTATAAAATGGAAACATTTAAGGTTAACTTCTATGGAAGAGAAGTCTGAGCAGTGCCCATTTCCAGGAAAAAATCCACCTGCAAAACGCCTTGCAGCGCTACGTGAAGAGGAGGACGCAGTCTTCTGCAATCTCCCACAAGCTTAAAAATGTTCCCCATCAAGCAGACCGTGTAACATAACCACCAAAGTTGTTGCAAAGCATAACTGCACTCTGTAGGTTACGGTTAGAACCACAACAATCTGGATCGATCATTGTACTTAAAAAACATTCCCCTCAGAATAGATACCGACAGTCAGGTTCAAGGGATTTTCCTTGCTGCATTTTATAAATGGAATTATACAGAATTATACAGTAGTCTCCTGCGGTGTATTGGAGATGATATTGCACATTTGACATAAAATGATGGAGATAAGCCAGGTAACCTCCAGCCGCCTGAGGCAACTGCAGCCCCCAAGCCTTATTTGACCTGAACCACCCAGTGGTTGTCAGCCCACCAGCAGAGACACCGTTTTAACTGTACATATTTTTTTTTTTTTTATTTTACCAGGATAGTCCCGTTAAGATTAAAAATTTTCACAAAAGAGACAAGCAAACAGCAAACTGTATCAATAATCAGTGATGTTCAGTAACAGGACATTCAGTGTTCAAATAGTCCTTAATCCTGTTTTTGAAATACTGCATGCTTATAAAATAATGTAGTTTAAAGTGGCTCTGTAGCTCGCAGAGGTGGCTACCTCCAGGTCAAAAAAGGGAAGCCAATGTGGAAGTGCCTTAAATTTGCATTCTTTCTAATAGCCAGCAGGGGGCGACTTTCTGGTTGCAAAAAGAAGTCTTATTGTATTGAAGTCTAAGAGAAAATGAGCCCACTTCTCACTTGATTTATTACCTCAATAAACACTGTGAACATGAGTTTATGGTCTCAATCTCTAGTTTCAAGTCTTCTTCAATACAGCCTGATGTTCATTTAGTAAATTATGGTCCCATTTAGAGTCAAATAGACCATAAAGCAGGGGATGCTTTAAGGCGTGGCTACCTTGTGATTAACGCAGCATGGTATACTGAATCTAAAATTATCAAAGAAGATGAATTTGCATGCATATAATAAAATATCACCATAATCAAATGCTGATAAAAGCATTGCTTGAATTACTAACTTGACACCCTGAGATGTTTTAAATGACACGCAATGTTAAAAGACAGATTGTCTTCTAGGAAAAAAGAAATATAAGTTGAGACTCGTTCAATCACCTTATTATTTACAGTAACAATCTGTTCTACACCATCAGCTCTCTTCTTTGACCTTGAGAAGCATGACACTGTTATGACACTGTCATAACCACGACATGACACCCGTCATGAACATGAATGAATATTTATGAATGTTCATGACTGTTGTCATTCAGTCAATTAACCCTAACCCCAATAAAACGTGTCATGTAATGGTTATGACAATGTCACAACAGTCTTGTGCACACACCTTCAAATAAAGTGGTAGCACTTTTTTTTTTACTTGTTTATACCTTTTAGAGTCTGTTTTTAATCATTTGATAATTTAAGCTTATTTATTAGTTTGATGTTTGCACGCAAGGTAATTTAAAATTACTCCTTTTCATCCATTTATAAAGACTTCAATATTACCTGTTAGTATTCTGACCAGTTAGCAAACCTTTGAAGCTTTGAAGCAACCAAAAATATTATGAGCCTTTTCAGTGAAGGTAAACCTCTTTTTTTTTTTTTTTACCAGCGCTTCTGTAATTTCCATGTCAATAGCATGCCTCTTAGCAAGGTGAGCCATCACATAAAGTAAAGAGGTCTAGAGTGCTTCAAGGTTGACGCTGAATTGGAACATATATTGCAGTTTTTTAAAAGTCACTTACATAAATGTTCCACCCGTGATGCTCTGAAACAGTATGAATTCAGATTCTTTAAAGCCAAAAAGCACTTCAGAGGGTTTCTGTGCAAAGGGAGTCATCAGTTCACGCTTTGGACAGAAAGTAGTGGGGGTATTGTACATTGGTTGACTCATTTTCTAACCTCATGACATCTGTCTGGAGCAAAAGATTTGAGTTTGGTGCTCTTTTGGGAAAAGAAAAAAAAAAGTATTTATCAATACACAGACAGCACTGTAATCAGTCAAAATTAGATTGTTATCAATATCAGTACACAATCATCCTCTTTTTGCCATATTGTGCTTATTGCAATAAGTGCCCTGGTATTTAAGAGGCTAGGATTGTTTGACATATCCAATATGTTATAGTTTGCTGACCACATATTGAAGAGAACTTTGCTGTAACTTGCACCAGTTTTAAGAACACTGTTTTTATTCCTGTAACATCAATTTCCATAAGACAGTTTATTATGAAAGAATTTGTTATTTGCAAATCAGATGTAATTTATCTATGAACATGATGCGCACAAGAGAGAAAAAAAAAAACATTGTATTACTTATTATGTAAATCAGTCACCACAAAATTGAAAGAGGTGGACACATTGGCCTCTGGAGAGCAGTAAACTAGTGCGATTGGCTGATACCACCCCAATTAGCACTATGCTTTACTGCCATGTTGGGTGTGCCGTTCCTGATGAGGGGTGTATCATGAATATTCCAGTCTGTGTGCAGTTTTGATTAATTCATTAGCAGCTGTGACAGCCAACTGGCAAACAAATCTCTATATCCTTTATTTTGAAAAACCTATATAGGGCAAACAGACTTGGCAAAATCTTTTGCCTCAATTATTTTGCAGAGAGAGTTAGTGAAATACTGTAAATTGCAAGAAAAGCCAGGATGAAAAAAATCAGAAATATAAAAAAAATATATACTGTATATACTTTCTGCATTTGAATAATTTAGGAGAAGGTCATAGATGAGTAAACATGACAGGATAAATTTGTTTTGCAATCTACTTTGCCTGCAGCATGGCCGCCCCCGACACCCCACCCTTCATTTTCCCCAAGGCACGTCATCACAGTAATATCTCACTCCGCTTTCTCCATCATTTCCATTACAACACTACTCCTCTGCATGCATGTTTATCTATTTCAGTGTGTGTAGTTCTGAAGGACAGCACCGTTTACCACCCGGGGAAATAAATAAGCCATTCGTTCGAGTGATGCTAAACTGGCCTTTCTGAATATAATCTGGTCCCAGAGATATTTGTTTCCGGGTGGCCATATTGTGTGTGTGTGTGCGTGTGTGAACCCATGTGTATATGGGCTTGTATGTGTTTATGTGTCTATGTGTGTGACTGATCTGATGATTTGGAGGGCAACCCAAGCAGACAGGGATGGCATTTGTTGCATGAGAGGGGGGTTGTACTGCTTCTGTCAGCTACACTGTTGTGGCGCGCACACACACACACACACACATACTTACAGCACAAATGTTAGAATACCACACACACAAACACATGCGCACACACACGGTATGCAAACGACATTGCCTGTGGCTTTTCAGATGCCCCCCGGGCTTTTCCTGTCCATCTGTGGTGACAGAATGACCACTCTGCCCCCGACAAGTTGAGCAGAGCCATATATGCACCACACACATACAGGAACACCGACACCAGAAGCTCCACAGAAACCCGCCGCTTCCCTGCAGAAAAGCAGCGTGAATCTTGTTTGTCTAATTGACAGCATTCCAGACAGCCAAACAAACAAGCCTTGTTGCAGTGAACTCAGTGACACATTTAGCTCGCAACACCTCTGCCCTTCTGTGTAATTGATGTGGAAACACACAAGGTGAACTTTTTGCGAAGGCTAGCGCTGACAGCGAGCTTTGATATTCTCGTGTTTTCACTTTTCATCAGCGCTACCTGCAACAGATGGACTCATGCAAATTTTGTTTTCCGCGCAGTTGTTGATGGCGAAGAAATAAAAGTCCAATAAAATCGGCATAATGTGGCATTTCAGGAGGGATTCAAGATGATGTGGAAATGTTGTTTATATGAATATGATTTCCTAGATGTTTACAGGTGGATATGATTACTGTCATCTAATGAAAACAAAGTTTAAACCAGAAATTAGGGATGCCTCGATTTATCGTTATCGGCCAATAGTCAGTAAACTAGTACTAGACACCTGTGGTTGGGTTAAACACTCGTGCATGCGGCTGAGAGCAACAATCTGCTTGTGTGTGTGTGGCGTATAAACAGAATTATAAACCTGATAAAACAAGACTAGGTCAAAACTGAGTATATGTCTGGACCGTATATGGTCAGTATGTGAATTTGTGTCTAAATTGTTACACAAATAGTCAGTGGTCATGTCTATAATGTTTTGTGAAATTTTTTTTTACACTTGTATCTTAATATTTGATTGAAAGACAAGTTATAATGAAGCAAATGACATTCAGTATATTATACATTTTATACAAGTTGAAAAAGTATCAGCTTGACATACAGTCTGCAAGGTTAAAAGTATTTCAGTTTTATATTAAAGCGTGTGTATCAAAAGCATTCATCATATAAGTGGTGTGTAACAATACTATAAGTTTATCAGGGTTGAGATATTCCCGCTGTCGTCACTGACGTTGTTGCTGCCGTATTTATTCCTAGATGGAGCGTTAACGGAGCAGCTACGATGTTAGCATTGCCTGGCACTGATCGATCCGAACTCCATTCAGAAAACAAGCATTTTAAGAGTTGTTTGCATGTCGTCTTGCGGACACACCCGGCAAAGCATGAATTTGTTTTTTTTTTTTTACTAATCAGCATCATTATGTAGTTATTTCGGCACACTTTTGATCCGTTTACAACAACGTCGCTGCCGTATTTATGCCTAGATGACGTTATGTTGAGTGTTGATGGAGTAGCTACAATGTTAGCATAGCCTGGCATTGATCGATCTGAACTCCGTTCAGAAAACAAGCATTTTAAAAGTTGTTTGCTTGTTGTGTTGCGGACAGACCTGACAAAGCATGAATTCAGACTTTTTACAAATCAACATCATAATGTCGTTATTTCGGCATCATTTTGATCCGTTTATTATAATGAAATCACAGCACAGTCTGTTTATTTTGGGTTCATACCGCAGTAGCGACATGTAGCTTGCTAAATAGTCAGTTCAATGGCGCTGTATGTGAATGCAGCTCGCCGCCGGGTGACGTTATGAACCCAGACACTGCAGCGTTTGGTTTTCTGATATATCTGGGACTTCCACAACATGTACAAAGCAGCAACAGTGGTTATTTATTCCATGGCTGATGGAGGAAATGGAGGAAAGCAAGGCGAAAATTTGCTTCGCGCTTGGTGTGAATGTACGGTAACACAATACGAAGCACAACATAATGTAACTTAAGCGAACATAGACAATAGCACATGCACAACAAAAACACTATGTAATGTCACATTGAACCGCTGACACGCTCCCCAGAAAACATAAACACGGAACTGTTCTCCGCCTTTTCATTTTGAAAGAGCAACGGCCAATGAGGAAACTCCAACAGTCGGCCGACCAATCCTGTAACTTCATCACTCAGTCACTCACTCAGTGACAGACTTTTGCGTCTGGCCCTCTGCAGTCCAGCCGAAAATAACATCCAACTATAATATGTTATATAACTGAAGCATGTTAGTTTACATGTTAGCAGCAGTATAGCATGTTAAATGAACTACTAAATGAAAAATCAGCTGTGAGCATTTAAAATAATGTCTTATGATTATTAACAATTACCATATACTGTAGGTGTGTGACAGAGCAGCCAGACTGCTCTTGTCTGTACCTTCAACTCACACATACACTCACTTATGTCAGTTGTTTTAAGCAAATGTGCACGGTATGATAACTGTCAACTTTCATACCACAGTATACCTTGATACCAGCACACCGTTACAACCCCATGTGTGAGACAGATAATCTGGTAGGAGGAGAGTTAGTTAACGTTAGCTGATAGCAGGAGGTGGGCAGCACATTCCTGCTTGGCTAATGAAGACTGACTTCAGAATAGTTGAAATTATGGTGGTGAAAAAAGTTAGTCTGGAGTCTTATTTACCAACTGCAATAACGGTATTGGCCGCGTATCAGCCCATAGACGATCATCAACTGTATTGGTGGCAAAATAAGTGATGAGGGCATCTCTACCAAAAATCATTCAGTGAAAATCAAGTTCTAAATTGCACAATATACTCACAAAAGCTTATTTCCACTTGACCTTTTAAATAAAAGATGTATGATGATACAACATTTTTATGTTAACAAAATCAAAAGCTTTGATGTCACATTGTTTCACCTGTGGCAGAATCAAAGACAGCGATTTATTGTAGCACTGCATGAATATGTTGAACAAACAACTTACATTTCAGCTCTTACCAAGACAAAAAAAAAAAAAAAGAAAAGCGTGTGAATCTCCTGCTTTGATAAACAACGTGAATCGCCTCGGTGCAAAGAAGTCGAACTTACCTACATTTTTTTCACCAATTATCCTTGACACACGGTTACTAACAAGCTGTAATTGGTTAATTGCCATCTTGTTTGTGTGAATGAATAATAACTTAGAATGTCACCTTGTGTGATCGTGCTGCTTTAAAAGCAAATTTAGTGGGACTTTGAAGGCCCCGAGCAGCAGGTTGAATGGGCATTGCCAAGTGACTAAGGCAGTATTAGCATTTTCTTCACTCTCAGTTACTTAGTGGTGCTAAAAGGCTTTTGTGTGAACATCAAGGAAGAGACTGCAGGCTACCATGTGCATGTGATAAAAAATGGGAAGACATCAAAAACAAAACCTGACGTGTGTCTAATAAAAACAAAACAGGGATTACAGAGCAAAATATATAAATCTACATGTTAATTTAGCAATGTTTAAATAAAATATTGTCTAGCACTACTGACAAAGGGCCATGCAAAAAGGATATATGCACTATTTTCATTTTTGGTCATTAGTCCCATCACACAGCTATTTTTTCAGGTGATCTTTGAACGCATCTGTTCGGACAGAATCACCTGTCTTACAGAGGGATCAATCTAAAATAGATTTACATTTAGGACGGCTTGGCAAAGGTGTACATGTGTTCCGAATTGACTGATCAAACTGAAATCTAAAAACATGATTCGAAACATTGCAATATACATGAGAATGAATTATTTATGCTGCTGTACAGCTTCAATCAAGGAAATGAGATGAGCAAAGCCCTGATCATTACGGGGATGGCTTACATCAAAGCCTCATAAATGTGTGCGTATGTGTGTGTGTGTGTGTGTATGTGTGTGTGTGCGCGCGCACGCCTTTGCAAATTCACACCCAGTCTTTGTACGTGATTGACCTAGAGATTACTGCAAAGAAAATTATATGCTAGAATTGTATGAAGCTAATGATAATAGAGGTGAAAGTATGTGTTATGTGAGTGTCTGTCAAACCAAAGTGTTTGGCTTGTTCTGTAAAATTAACACCTGCATTATCATGTGAGACTGGATGTTGTGATGACAGCTAATTGCACACTACTGACAGAACATTTTAATATTGTATGTATATCATTGTTGTTAGGGATGCACCGATCCGACTTTTTCATTTCTGATACCAATAGCGATAACTGGGCTTTAGGTATCGAACGCTACCGAGTACCGATCCGATACCGGTCTTTAATTAATAAGCTGTATGCCTCACTGTGTGGAAGTGAGTCGGATCATTCTTTTATGTGTGAGGCAACATCAGGCTTGACTTAAAAATTACTTTCCTAATAAATACATAGATATAAAGTTACTGAATTGTTATTTGTCATTAAAATGATAACTCACACCAGCAATTTGGTAAATCTTCAAAATTGACAGGAATTACAATTCAAGTGTAAACCTTTTAATGCAGCAACAAATTGGTCAAAACTTAAACAGGAATTAAAATTCCAATAAATAATGTATATAGTATATAAACATAGAACCAAATACAACAGATCGGCCCCGTATCCCTTTTTTTTTGGTATATTATCATATCAAATCATGTATCACATAGAATTATGTGATTTTCATAATGTCTGCAGCTGCATGGTAGTAATTTACAAGAGGGAGGAAATAAATGTCACAATTGATGGCATTCTCATTAAAATGGTGTTTGCAATTGAACATGTAACCTTCAAACAAGTGATGAATTTAAAATGGTATTCAGAAGCAGCAGTTTTAGCAGTTTGGTGCACAAGCCTGTTGACCTGACCTGCTGCACTGAAATCTGATCATGTACAACACACAATATGAATACAGTAATACGTGATTCAGCTAACTCAGACTGTCTCCAACAAGTCATCCACATCAAACAACAAGATATGTAATTTCTAATTGTCCTCCAAAATGACACATTTAAGAGCTTTCTGATTTGACGCCACTATCGGCAGTACGGCATAATTTGTCTGTGCTTTCCAAAAACCGTTACAAAAATAAAAGCATTTTCTGACCTGACACCACCATGGTTAAAGTTCGGTTGGAAAAGAAACCATGGTTGACTGTCAGTAGGAAACAGGAAGCGAGCAGCGGTTTGACATTTTGTTGTCTCATATCAGCTTCGGCTGAATGTTATATTACATTTTTGGCGCAGAATGAGGATTGTGGTTTTTGTCCTTTATCTTTTACAGTGTAGTCGTGCTAGGAAATGGACTGCTTCACAGCATGGCATGTGAGTACTATGTTAAAATAGTCAGGAAAAATCCATAGTTTGGGTGTTTTGAAGTGGGGTTGTATGAGGTATTTATCCGTAGTAGGTGTATTACTTACAGTAGATGACGGTCGGCGTGCCCCCAGCATCGAGAGACAGACAGGAGCACCGACATCGGAGCAAAGCAATACAGTGCTGTGGACGGGGACGGTAGAAAAACCTACGTTAGCCGCCTAAAAGAAAAGCCTACCTAAAAAAACAATATCCGTTTAAGTGTACGCTATATTTAGAATATTTCCACCGCTTTATCTTGCCGTCACACAGCCCTTTTCCTTCTCCTTTCTGACAGGGAATTGAACTGAAAGTTAAACTTACCTATGCTCTCTCCAAAGCAGCCAGACTCTGTTGACAAAAACAGTATAGATAAGTTTCACTTTCAGTTCAGTTCGCTGTCAAAAAACATTGTAAATATAGCGTACACTTAAACGGACATCAATTATTTTAGATGGATCTTTATTTTAGGTGGCTAAAATGTGTTTTTCTGCCGTCCCCGTCAAACAGTCTGCTTCTCGATGCTGGTGGCACTGTGACAAATACTACAGTATAGGGCATCACTTGAGACCGCTGGTGAACACACAGATGAATATATGCTGAGTGAGAGAGAGACTCACCGCCAAAAAGAGCCATGGGCTCGACTCTTCACAAGCATCAGCAGCATTTTTCAGGAGCATTTGGAGCTGTTGGCAGATGAGGAGAATAGACTTGTTATTGGGCACCAGAGTCAGAGTCAGCTGTTTCTACTTGAGAGCTGCTAAATCCATCCTTTCTGCCTCCCACTGCCTCTTTAACTGGAAATAAGGTCATGCTCCTTTTGAATCTCTTCCAGAGTTGCCGTTCACTGTTTGCACAGTACCTGATCTAATTGGAGGCATGTGAGTGCTTCAAAAACATTACACCTCTGCTGCAATCACTGATGTTGTGGGATGTTAAACAGTATGTAGAGGGTTGAATCTTGATGTAGCGCCTGTCATGTATGAAACAGCATGTGCGCTGTTGTGAAACAGTTGTGAAACGAAAAGGGGAAAAAGGATGAGGACTAATCAAGCTAGAGCTGTTTATCAGTACTTAGCCATTACTGTATTTACTGGCCTGATCCGCCATAATGAAGTGTGTAGGCAAAACCAAATGAGGATTTTCTCGTTCTCCTCTTTTCTCATCCACTTAACTGCTTTCTACACTCCTTCCTATTATCTCCGTATCCCTCCCCCTCGACTGTGTGAAGAGTCACATTAAATATAAATAGAGAGAAAAGATGGGCAGGGATATCTAATTGTTTACACACCATATTGAATTTTAGAGGTCTCTATTGAATTAATAGGATATGATTTCATCGTTAAAGATTCATGATGAGATTGTGAAGATGTTGGTTTTAATTCTGTGAGAGCCGACAGCCCGGGCTGGCGGAGGCACAGAGGCACAGGATGAAATACAGTCACATAAAAAAAAGATAAAGAATTTCTGACCTTATTTAACTCCTGAACAAGTGCTCTCGAGGGACAATTGAAATATAAACCCGTGCAGTGCAGGGGGTAATCACAACCAATCCAGTCAATCAAAATGGAAGTCCACTCTAAAGCGCCACTCAAGCACTGGGACATGCATAAAAGATCAGCTTTTCTCATCTTATAGACGTACATGCACCACTGTATGAGTACACACACACACAAACACACATTCACACTCATGCCGACTCAGATGTAAGGGAGACTTGTACCCTTTCTTCCATCCCTTTAGGAAAGGATTGCAGGCAGCAGTTCCTATTTATCAGACTGCCAGCCATCTGAAATCAAATTTCCCCTGAAGACACCATGAAATTACAGATATTTTCTCTCCCAGTCCACCTCCCTGCCAAAGCCCACAGGATAAATATCACAACTCTAAGCCTTTCAAGCTGCTATAAGCTGGCACGCTGATGACATTTTGACCAGGCCTGTGTTTCTCCCCAAAGCCTCACTCTAAGACACACACGCGCACACACACATTAACACACCCACGTACACTGTGTCCGGAGTTTCTCCCCTCTCTGTCCCCCACCCCTCTAGCCCCTCTCCTAGTGACAGGCTTAGCAGTGCAGTGATCCATGGTACTAGCCGCCTGTTTATCCAGGCTAAGTGCTCTTTGCTGTGCCACTCCACTTTTCTCTGTTGTCTCAGACCTGTTTGATTGATAAATATTGCAGCCGGCAGGCAGAGCCAGCCTCTGACCTTAAGATAATGGAAATAGTTTGGGAAGTATAGGACAAAAGGCTAACAGCTAAAATCTTCTCAGCGCCATGTTCAGTATGTTTGGGGTAAGACATGGCAGGTAAGATGGATGGAATTAGGGTAATTCACTGTTTCGCCCGGTCCATGCTGTGTGCTTTAATGCCTTAAATGTCCACAGTAAAGTGATGGTGATTTACTGATGGACCAAGGAAAACTTTTTTGTTCCCCAGGTGGGGCCTAATGATGGGATTGTGAATGCATGTTGGATTTTCAACCAAACAATCTTGAACAATCAGGAACAATTTACTAAACTTACTTTTGTACCTTACACAGCATGGTAGGCTGGTCATCCCTCACTCTGCAGAGGTTACAACACTGGTACATTTTAGTCTATAAGATCATCTCTGGCAAACTTCTGACTTACTTAAGCCAGGAGTTTGTAATTCTCCACAACAGTTATAATCTAAGGTCACATAAATGGTTTCAGTTTAAAGTGCCTTCTATCAGTACAGAAGCTGGCAAAACAAGCCTGTTCCACTAAGGTCCTTGGTCCTGGAACGATCTGCAGACCAAGCTTAAACTTGAGACCTTATCTCTTCAAATGATTTTAAACATAGAATAAAGGAAGTGGTGACTGCAAGCTGCATTTGTTTCAAATAAATAGCAAACACATGACCAAAATGCTGCATTGTTAATGCACTAAATAATGATGTAATGTATTTTGTCGTACCTATTGTTGCTGTCGTGATTCAATGTTGTCTTTATTTGTTGGGTGCTGCTATTTGACCCTGTCTTGGCTAGGTCTCACTTGCAAAAGAGGTTTTAATCTCAATGTGACTTCCTAGTTAAATAAAGGTTATATATTAAGATCAACACAAATATACATACATATGACCAGAACCCCATGACCCATTAACATTTACTGCAATTTTTCTGCACGCTGTAATGTTGCTGAATTTTTTATATATTATTTTTCCTCCTTCCAGACTGGTCTCCATGGTTTCTAAAAGCTGACATGATGGTCACATTGTGCAGAAATAAAAAAAACAATGTAATCAAGGTGAATTTGTTGCTGACGCTCGCTCACGTCGCATCCAGTTAGGAAAAAGTATATATACTACATTGAGGATGAGTGTTTTGTTTCATCCAAAGCCTTGAATATAATGAGATAGAGCACCTCAAGATTACAGAAAGTAACTTGTGTACTGTACATTATCACCACATCATCACTCAGACTGATACTGCTGCCTAAAGATGATGCACCAACACCCATGCTAGCGTCTCTGTGAAGCTGTTAATGCTAACTATAATATGCTAACATAATCATAATGACATTGTTAACATGCTGCTAAGCAGACACAATGTTTCCCATGTTGACCAGGTATCTGTCAGGAATTAAAGTATTGGTAAAATTTGGACCTGGCAGCTCTAGATAAAAAGTCAGGGGATCACCAAGGTGATAGAATAGACTAAGCTACTGGAGTTACCCTGCACTATATTCATTTTTAATAGTGTCTTCTGCACTATATTCACTTTTTTAATAGTCCTGTATCACAGCTGTTATCCTGCACTATATTCAGTTTTAACAGTTTTCTTCATCTCCTTGTATTTTTATATCTGGTATATATTTTTTGTACTTTGCACTACTAACTTTTTTACTGCCTTTTTACTAACATGTTTTGCACTATGGAACTGTGATGCTGGAGACTTGAATTTCCCTCGATACCAATAAAGTTACTATCTATCTATCTATCTATCTATCTATCTATCTATCTATCTATCTATCTATCTATCTATCACACCAATGTCTGTACCAAAGCTCATAGCAATCCATCCAGAGGTTGTTGAGATATTTCACTGGATGAGTGAATACTTTTACCAGCTGATGGCACTACAGGTAAGGCCATGATATCACTAAAGTCATTGGGATTCATCATCTTGGCACTATGCATATCTGTGCCAAAATGGAAATCCATCTAATTTAAAAATATATATATATATATATATATATATTTGTCATATACTGTACATACAGGTGCAGACATGAAAATCAGAAGCTCACCCATTTGTGAAGCGTCCGGGGAGCAAATTGGGGTGTCTCGCTCAAGGTCATCTTGACATGCAGACAGTAGGAGCCAAGGATCGAACCAAGATATTTCACTAAAAGCCAAAAATGTCACCTTAATGGTGGCGCTACATTAAATATCAGGGGATCACCATAGTCAGTAGGGTTCACGAATGCTCTGATTACCCTTCTATGATTTGTGATAAGCTGATTTCCGTCGAGACTAGAGATTTTCCTCCTGAAATATCCAACACACTCCAAACTACACCCTGCCATTTCTGAAGGAAAGAGACACGTGAGATTCCACAGGGTGTCAGGGTTAAAATGTCCTTTCAGCAGAGTTAGTCATCCACGCAAATTATGACATACCTGTGAGTTTTCAAAATGTTTCATACAACTACCAACTACTCCGATATGGCAAAAAGACAACACCTTGACTATTTTACAGTCCTACCTCCTGGCTGCATAGATCAAGGAGTGTGAGAGACAATTGCAAAGGTACAAGATTTTGCTGGGAGACATACAACAAGGCCCTCAGTGCACCCTACGCATTTTCTGTGTGTGAGACAACCTGAGAGAAACAAAAGGAAAATCCAAGTTGAGCGAGCCTAGAGTGACACAGCAGGAACCTGCAGTTACACACTGGGTGATGGAAAGACTTTAGATGCTTCCCAACTGTCTCGGCTGCCGGAGACCTTCACTCTGCCAGCTGAAGAACAGAGGCTTGTAGAGCCCACTGCATTTGACAATGCAAGAGATGTGAAGCTATGCCTCTGGGGAATGCTGCTGGCTTGGTTCCAAGACAATGTAGCTAGAGACTAAAAAGATCTGATTTGGAGAATCAGAAAAAAAAATTAAGGCAATGTGCTGCTACATTGTCATATATCTATAACATATATAACATATTTATGAGTGGACTTTACAGACTCCTTTATCAGGAGAAAGCAGTAGAAAGTTGTGTTCTTAGCATTTATTACAACTTCAGGCTAAAGAGATTTATCAACACACAGTACAGAGAATTATAAGCAGCCACAAATGGAAAAGTAAAGGTAATCTCTATCATGCCCTACTAGTGCAGTTTGGCATTCCACTTAATACATAACACCAAATGTGCCTTAAGCTCTCAATAAAAAAATACTTTTTGCAATGCAATTTGTTGATAAGGTAGTTTTTTTTTTATTCAAAAGTTAAACTATTTTTGGTGATCTCAAGTGAAAACAAATATACAGATAAAGTCATGGTGGCTTTTTGTTTCCAATACCATCTCCATTTCCAAACACAAAATGTTGTGTAGCTATATTGCATTTTCAAATTGAGGCTGCTGTCAGAGTGAAATTGATACTTTTGGTTAATTTTCTATTTAGTCTGGTTCGTTTTCATAGTGCACAAATTAAACCGTACCAAACAAAATAATTAATTAGCTGAGGGGCGGGTACGAACGAGCGGATTTATCTTATTCGTTTCGAGAGCTGCCACTTCTATGCAGGGAATAGCGGACTTTGAAATATTGCTGTCAAAGTTTTTTCGCTTTGACTCTGCACTGTGCACACAAATCCTTTCTCTTCCAGTTTATCTCGAATTACTTTATAAACGTCACTACTTTTTTGGACTTTATTTAGGATATTCTGTATGTTCTCTTTCGGCCCAGATGTCAAGCAAACATCAAACTTCTGGGTCAGTCTTCTCCCACTCATGTTAACCTGTCATTTACCTGTGTCCATCTCTTTTGGTTTGCTTGGAAATGGTCCGAGACCACCTCTCGCAAGCGATCTCGGACTGGTTGTTTTGGTTCGCACGATTACTGCGTTCAAAACTGCCCAAACGAACCGCACCAGGGTTAGATTAAAACTGCCCAAATGTTGGCTTGTGAAAGCGCCCTTAAAAAGGTATGACACCCAACCCTTAAGTTTACAGCTATTTTAGATTACTGAAAGTTTTTTTTTAATAAACTCCATTGTTCTATTCCATCCTTTCAGAGAGTTTAACACTGAATATCTTCCATCATCCACAAGATCATTACTTTTTCATCTCCTCGCTTACACAGGTTAACTACTGTGGTAGCACTATCTTAAGATATGCTAAATTATGCTAAATTAGGTAGCTACGAAACTCTGTTGTTATAAGACATCCAGCGTTAAAACACTGCCTCTGATGGTCAGGAATGATTAAATAGAACAAAAGTTACAGATGTAACTACGGTTCAATGAATCCTGGACGATCGCCAGAGTGCTCACTTACTCGAAATGTTGTGAACCTGCGAGAAGATTCTGTAGGAATGATTTTGTGGATGACACCAGAATATAAACCGGCCCGGGGGTCATCGGAGGTCACGCGTGACTTTGCTGATGGACCTGCGTGTGTGCAAGACAGAAGATATTCAGTGTTAAGCACTGCCTCTGGTGGTCAGGAAAGATTCATAGAACCATAGTTACATCTGGAACTTTCGATATGTGAACATGAATAAATATAAAAGTTATTATTATTATCCGATTATCAAATATTGCAAATATGTATGTTAATCAGGAACAAGATATTTATATTATTATAATGATACTATTCAGCTACTAGTTTACTTGAATCGGGTTTACATAACTTTAAATCTAAACCATATTTCTGCAAACTATTTCAGCACAGCCAGCCACACAATATCAAAAATACATTAATGTTCATCTGTGTGTTTCAGTCACTGGTGGTCTTCTTCCTGAGTCATCAAAATAGCCACTGAAATAAGATCTTAAAATGAAGGTAGAAAGGTGAACCTGTTCTACCACATTTCCCCACAGGAGAGTCGGGTCTGACTTCCAGTTATATGGGAAACATTTGATCTGCAATCTCATCCCATATTCGGTTGTATAATATCTCTGGGACACACACCAAGCTTCATCTCAGTAACTGGTTCTTCTGCTCTCCAGTCTCTTGTCCATTTATTTCACTGTCTCCTTTCTTCCAGCTGAGCCCACGGGGGCAGTGACCTCATCTAAACCCAAACTCTGTGACCGCTGGGCTTCCTGTGTGTCTGAGAGGAGATGAGAGTGCCAGACACCTCTCTTATTAAACCTCTGTTTGGCTATCAAGCCAGGGGGATACAAGGCAGAGACGGGTGGGCTGGACCAAACTGAGTCTCTTTTGTCATCTCCAACATTACACTCTAATTGGCTCCCATAGGTCTTGAGCCTGCTGTAAAAAGTCTGTGCACACAGGCAGACACACGTGCACACACACATTTACGGTAATGATTTTATGAAAAAAAATGCTCAAATCTAACAAAATATTTTATTTGAGTAATCAAAGTTTCTAACTTTATAGCGTAGTTTTCAAGTATGTTGAATACTGCTATTAGAAGCTCATTAAATTTCCATCAGGCAACACATTATATTTAAAAAGTTGATCATTAAATAGAGCACAACACGATGTACAATTGCTTTGCCTCTTGGTTGACTCATGTCTATCTTTGGGACAAACTGCCCTGTATAATTGGCTTCCTGCCAGGTATCCTAACAAGCACCTGATAGTGTTTATGAAATTACAAATTGTGGTTTATGTGTGGCGCAGCCTAGTCTTAAAAGATTGTGATGTTGCTATTATGTGGAGTCGACAACCAAAAATAAACAGCAGTCTAGCATTAAAGGTAAATTTTCTGCTTCTATTACATAGAGATAGTAGAGGGATGACTATTCCACTGCTATTCAACAGTTATTGGCCATGATGAGCCAAAAAACGCAGCAGTACACCAGCAAATGGTGGAAGAAGACTGCTACCTAATATTAACATGGATGTAAACGATGCAGGTTTCAAAATATAGTAGATAAGAGAATATACTGTCCTCATTCTATGTAAAAATGAATTGTAAAGTTCAACTAAACTTAATATGAAGCACCAGCAGTCTGTTTGCCAAATCAAGTAAATATCTTCCAAAGCTTTTTTTGTACACAATACCCTCTTTGTGTTACCATCCCTCCACAGCAGCTCAGCAAGCAAACACTGTCTAAGGAATCAAAAAGTTTGAATTTTATACTAAAAACACAATAACTTTGGAAGATATCGTCCTGATTCTGCTGACTCAGCCTGCTGATGCCTCATATTAACTTTGGTTGAACTTTAGAGTTGCACAGAACAAAGACTGCTGTCCCGCTATCACTTACATTGGAAATACTTTATGAAGGGATCTCTTCACCACCAGTATGGGGGAGGGGGAGTGACTTTGACAGCTATTCAAAAAATTGTTATGTAAATGTACATAAGGGCATGTGGGAATCTATCCTTTAAAAGGGGCTATATAGTATTAGACCATTTCTATGATTCAGAGTTTGAGCCGGGATTGTCTCCACACGGCTATCAACATGGAGATGGCTGAGCCGGCGGAGAGCAGCTAAAGGCGCTAACAGCGAATAGTTGTTTGCTGAATGTCGTATATAGAACCTTTAAAGGTCCCATATTATGCTCATTTTCAGGTTCAAACTTGTATTTTGTGTTTCTACTAGAACATGTTTACATGCTGTAATGGTCAAAAAAAACTTTTATTTTCCTCATACTGTCAGCCTGAATATGCCTTTATTTGTCCTTTGTCTGAAATGCTCCGTTTTAGCGCATTTTGACGGAATTGCAACAGAATTGCATTGCTAGGCAACAGCTTGGGTCCATGTGTACTTCCTGTCAGCTGGTGACATTCACGTACATTGCAACCAAGAATAAACTGGGACACATTTAGAATGCTTACGTTTAAAATTGCGTCAGGGGTCTAAATATTGTATATTCATGACATCACGAATGGGCAAAAATCCTGACAGCTTGTTTCAAATGCTGAGTTTCTGAATACGGGCTGTGTGTAGTTCCCTGTGGATTGAGTATTTCAATACTTTCACAGTATTTATAAAGGACTTAAGCCTGCTTTATAATAAAAAAACATGAAAATCTCACTTTTTTATAATATGGGACCTTTAACCCAAGTTAAGAACTCACCCATAAAGCAAGCAAAGAATATTTGAGAAACAACTATGGTGCTATAAAAAGGCTGGGGCACAAATGTTACTGTTTTCCAATATTCATTGACAACTGATTTTGTTAAGAAATATATAATATGTTACTCTCGTGCATTATCTCGTAAGTTTTAAGTGGACGATACTTAACTAAATAATAGATAAAGTAGGTATCACTATTCATGGGTGAAGAGAGTGGACAGGTGCAGGTCGACAACTGGACAGGTCAATCACAGACCATCACCTACGACCAGGGTACAAATGTAACACTCGCAGTTGCCAAATGTGAGTAAATTTAGTGTTTGCCGAGTAAATTATGGAGACCATCCACCACCCTGGCCGGTAAAAATGAATTTCCTACACACTCGCTCAAGAAAGCTTCAATCTGCTAGATCTGCTGCACGGCAGGTCCCTGGAGGCTGCCGGTAGACAATAACCTTATAGTTTTAGGTTAAGAAAATGGGACCAAATTTACAAATATGTAGGATATTACTAGAGACATTCTTGTAATCTTACGTCAATTCTATTTTCAGCAAATTGCTTATCTCTAGCCATCGTTGCAGCTAGAAGCCGGTGTGTGCTCCTCTCCTCTCCATGGTTGACCAACCTGATCAATTAGTCTTCTAGTAACAGCAGCGTTACCAGATTGGTTTAAAAACTATTATTAGTCAGAAAAGAATATGAATATTAAAAAAAACATATTGAAAAAAATCAAATAAAACGTCCACACTATGACAAACCTCCACTCCAGCCATGTTCTTGGAAAGAGTTAATTGTTGTGTCCATCACCCCACAGCAAGAACTGAGGCCAGTGCTCAAACCCAGGAGACAACACTGCTAATCACTCCCACCAAGGTTGTACCAGTGTTACATTTAAGCATTATCGTGAGTTGTGACAGGAAATCACTCTCTATAGCAGTGAATCCCATTAACCTACAGATTCATATGTGAGAACATAAATGCAGAGACTCTGAAACGCCTGCAGTCATGACCATGTGTCTTTGTTTTTCTCTATTCTTTGTGACTTTCTTCGTTCCATCATGTTCTTTGTGACTTTCTTTGTTCCATCAATATGACACTCATCCCTGAAAAATGACTAAAGTGGCATCATTTAGGAACCTCGCAAATTATACTCCATTTCTGCTCACCGTCGACTGAGTCCCCTAGGTTTTATATGACCAGCCTCGTCAGCTAAATCATCCTCTCTCTAGCACAGCCTGCCATCAACCGTATCCCGGTGGCACATTCACAGACTATAGATTAATTCACTTTCTCATATAACAATGTTTAATTACACAGCCTTCAGAGCAGCACCATCACAGGCGGAGATTTATGTGTGTTTGTCTGCAGATATGAAGTCTATATAACAGTACGCTGTCATATTCATCATCCCAATAGATGAAACTGGGTTTAATTCCTCCCTCTGTTGGGATGTAATTACAGAGGTTTACTGAGATGGAGAAGAATTCTGACAGAAATACACACACTTGCGCTCAGAGATACGCACACACACACACACACACACACACACACACACTCACATCAGACATTCACACAGATGAGAATTTTGCTCTCTGTTGTGCTGTATTCATGCACCTTTTTGTGCCAAAAATGTGTGCCCAAAATAAGTCCTCCTCTGCACACTCCCATAGGAATTAATTCTTGTAATTGTGATTCAGGAAGCAGAGATTTGTATCTGGCTAATCCTATTTACATCACTGCAAGTCTTTCTTTTGGACTATTTTGGGCACGAGTGTCAGATTAGAGCAAATAAACAGCTAATATAGATGGAAATGGTTCTGAAAGTCTCTCACAAGCACTCTTAGAGGAAATGATCGTTCCAGTTATTAATTCTCTTGCTGATGCCAATCCTGAATGGCCATCTGAACCCTCAGTGGTGTTTGAGCACACTCTCATGCAGCTCCAGCCCTTTCCTTAGGCTTGGCTAATTGGTAAGTGTTGCCATTGATTGTAGATGAGAGGCCGCTGTTTATATCCAGACACAAAGCAGAAGCCGGTCCACCGTAATTGGTTAGGCCAAAGAGGGTAGAGAGCGGAAACTGAGGGCTGGTGGAGAGGGGAAGGGGGTGTATTTTTTTTTATTACTTATTGTTTGTCTGAGAATGTGCTCTCTCTATGTGAGTGTGTGTGTGTGTGAGTGTGTGTGAATGGGTCAGCAGGGAAGTGAATAGAAAGTCATGCCGTATTTCTGACGTATTGTCAAGTGACTAGCTACAACCCCCACACACATCCCATTTCACCTCCACCACCACCACCAAGCTGTCATAGCTATCAGTTACATTTTTTATGCCTATCAATCACTGGTTCTCCCCATGCCAATCACTCCACATCTGTCTCCGGACGCCTGTCAATCCGTCACTGTTTTTTTCCCCGTCATATCTTCCATTGCTCTCTTCCCCCCATAAATCCCACGGTGGGTCATTGTCTGTCCCTATAATGTCCCATCTCAGTTCTATAAACATAGACATGAGCAAACAAATGCACTGGTACCTTTTTTGTAATAGTCTGCCACTGTTTCCGCGAGAGTCTGTCATCACATTGTTAAAATTGCACGAGCTGAGGGGCTTCAGCTGAAAACTGTGTGTGAAAAAATTATGATCGTTATTCAGTAGGCTATATCTCTGAAATACCGGGGATTTTGTTAAATGGTGTTACAGAGACTTGAATAAGAGGTATATTTAAAAACAAAAAAATGCATTAACCATAATGCCCTGGTTCTCTCTCTACAGTAGAAGGAGCGTAATTACACATACACCGCCATGTAAGTGCATGGCATTTGGATACCAGCATTGAGAGAATGCAAATCGTCTTCAAACCACATATGTGTTTGCCACAAACAATAATCTTAGATATTCAAAAAATATTCAAAATACTTCATAGTTTACATAAAAGGAGCTTTAAGGCTATATTTCAGGAAACAATATCCACTCTTATGCATCATTTCTCTGTACTGACAACTATCCAAAGGTGAACTGCCTTACAAATTAAAAGCACGATGTTGGTAAGCACCATCCCACCAGAGGCCCCGTTTACACCTGCAATTAACATGCGTCTTGGGTGATCCGATCACAACTAGGGGTGTAAGATAATATCGATACACTTGATAATCACAATATTATGTTTTGTGATACTGTATTGATTCTCAAAAACACTATCTATTTTTGATTAATAGTTTACATGCAAATGCGTTGCAGACTCAGTTTGCACAAAAAGTCGTGCTATTATGTTGGATATTACAGGGACTGTGATAAATGCAAATGCAGATCCCACTGTTTTGATTGCATAAAAAAGTCAACTTTTTTTTTACTTTCTTTATACTATGACAGTTTTCCTAAAATTAGATAAAAAAAACAAAAAACAGGTGGAGGCCGATGTACAGTATGTGGCACACAACATCTCCCCACTGGAGACAGAAGACTGCATAATCAGCACGCAGCAACCAAACTAAGCAGGAAAAGTTGGCACAATTTCTCAAAAATGTTGTCATCCTTTCTAAAAAAAAAAAAAAGTGGATGAGGAACAAGGTGATCACTGAGCTGTAATAGGGGCAGGCCCCATAGGGTTGAACAGGCTCACCTTGATTGTCTAAACATGTATATGCAAAATTTCAGTGCACTCATTTTCAAAGATAAGCAGCTACGCCTGTGGAGCCCTGTCAGAGGGCGAAGTCTGTGTGAATGGAACGCTTCGTCTGCTAATTATTTGTGATTGCTTCCAAAAGTGATTGGCTTATATACATGTGTCATAATGGGCGCATACACACACACATAAGCACAGAGAGATGGAAAGAGGGAGTTTTGGCTGATGGTGGTGCTTTTGATGGATGAGAGAAAGAGAGAGAGAGGGAGAGAGAGAGAGAGAGATGGGGGCTTATTGGAGAGTGGCAAAGAACTGAAAAGCTGAAGGCATTCATTAGCCTCCCAGTGAGTCAGAGCCAGTATAACAAAAGGTTGAGGAATCTAATAAAAGGACATTGTATAGCATAGTATTACCACTGATTGTGATTATGGTTTCATCAGGCGTAGGGGATGGAATATATAGGAAACAGGACAGAGAGAGATTGAGAAGAAAAGTGGTCAATCATCTAAAGATTTTTTTTTTGCATGACAAAGTTTCAGTTAACAGTTGACTTGTGCATGTTTACTGCACAGCTGTATTTTCCCAAGAGACACTTACTTCCTTCCAACGCCATCATACTTTCAAGTTCTTCTTTGGTAGAGAGGCAATAATAACTATGAATTGTGTTAGCAGCTACTATTATGAACATCTGAGGCATTTAAGGACCCCTTTTTACAACAAAAGATTGGTGAAACATTTTTACCGATACCCAGCTTCAGAAATTTTAAAATGCCCCTCATGATCTGCAGTGAGCTTCAAAAAACTGCCCTGTTTTTCTCAGAGTTCCAACATCACCCCATAACAGCCGGTGCACTTTATGATAGGGGTGAAGGAATTTCCCCTGCGGTAATAATGGTTGGCTCAACAGTGATATGCAGTATTTTCTTTGCAAATTACTTAATGTATCCTGATTTTAGTGCTTTACAAATAATCTTTATTGTTAGGCTATTTTTAGCTATATTGTTGCTTTTTAAATAAGAAAGATACTATTTAATACTTGTTTATTGCTAAATGCAGAACACAGAAGGGCAATGAGGTGCAGCGTTTTGTTTTTTTTTTCAGCTCAGACACTTTGGTTGTGTCTGGTTGCTATGATACAGAATATCGGCAGAAGTAAAAATGTCTACACAAGGTAGAGTACTTGCTCTGGGTGAAGGGAAGGCTGAAGCACGTAGGGAGAGAGGAAGGACTCGCCGGTCTATGTGTATTCATTTCTCCTCCATTGTTGTTGTTGTTCAGCACTTGTAGCCTACATGTAGGATGTGACGGTTGGTCGTTGTGGTATTTGTCCCGCCCCTTCTCCATTGTGATTGGACGGTTGGGTAAAAAGTGACACTGATGAGCGCAACGTTTTACCCAAAGTTGAACATTTTTCAACTAACGGCAAACAGAAACCAAACACGCAGCGCTCAGCACAGAATACTTTGCCAGGCTGCTGCCGTGACGCTCCAATTGCAAAACTTCAAAAAAGAAAAAATATGAACATAGTGATTGTGGCGGTTGCTTGCCATCCCCTGCGGTTGACGTGTCAATAGTGTGGTATTGCAAAATTGCGACATACCTAACTATACGTGACCTAGACATACAGTATGTATCACAGGAAGAAGACTCAAGGCATTTAGTTAAATGTCAACCTTTGCCTTATTTGAGTTTTGACTCGTAATTTCAAATATCTAAATGATATAAATTAAGCAATTTCGGATCCAGTCTACACCTGCTGAACCTTTTCTCTTTACATATTAGTCGGGGCTTGGAAAGACTTCCTTTACACCGAAATAGAAACTTGGCAGAGCTGACAGGCTGCGTTGTCTTTGCCTCTCTCTGCCTGGTGGAGAGAGCCACTACCTGCAAATGTCGCAGCTCTCTCACGAGAGCTATTTAATTGATTTGCATTGGAAGGCACCTTTGTAGTGTCTGTCTAAAAGGGCAAGAGGAAATGTGCTATGAGTGTGTGTGTATATGTGTGAAAATCAATGCACTAGCAAAAGAATGTGAGAAAAGAAAGTTAAATTCATTATTTCCATGACACTTTTGCCTGATTAAGTAGCAGGTGCTATTTTAACACTCCTTGCTTCCTTAGTGTGTGTGTGTGTGTGTGTGTGTGTGTGTGTGTGTTTGTTTTGATGCACATGCACACACTCTGTGCTGATGTCAGTGCGTGGTGTGTACTGTTTTTTTTTTTTGCTTTAAAGGTATACTCTCTAAGATCAATGTTTGTTTGTTTGCCTGGTGAATTATTAATTACTTGCTAGGCAAGTGGGGTATTCTTCTTTGAAGCTGAGCTATCCAACCTTGCAGATTCTCTCTAATGATATAAGCAGAGCCTCAACCCTTCAAAGACCCTTAAGAGTCTCTGTACTTCCCATATGGTTGTAACCCAACCAAGCTTGAACTGTTTGAGGCGTTGTATTATAATGTTATAGATATAAAAATGGACAGAGTCTGTGCTTAGAGTCTTGGAGAGGAGAGAGACTGCAATGATACAAAAAGGCAGCGAAACAACCACGTCTGTGTTCTGAGCTATTTGACAGCTATTTAAGTCTTCAGGTCAGCCTCCAGTTTGGCATGTGAATGAAGCACGAGGGACATCTGACGGTCGACTGAGCAGCAGATTATCCTTTCCAAACTCACACCTTGGACAGAGAAAAGTCCCACCGTGCGGACCTGTGCTAGACGAGAGACAACAGAAGGTGGATAGGTGGAAATGAGGACAAAACGAGGTCCTAACATCGAAGGCGGTAGGGCAGGAAATCAAGAGGACAGCAAGCTCAGGGGACTGTTTATGTGTGTGTGTATGTATGTGTGTGTGTGTGTGTGTGTGTGTGTGTGTGTGTGTGGATGGATGGACGCATATGAGAGGCGATAGCAAACTCCATCTGGGCGCAAAGCAGCTCCAAGCCTGAGCACCAGGGCACCAGGGAGAGGGGGGGGGGGGACATTGGGGTCCTTCCCCCAGACAGAGGGCTTGTAGGCTGGGGAGCCATCTGTAAGAGATGACCTGTGGAATCGTGGTTCAGACATTCACAGTGGGACGGCGGAAAACAGACGGAAACTCTCAATGGTTTCTTCCTATATCAACCCCCACCCATGCACACGCGCTAATACAAATAATGTGTACTCAAACACAAAGACGCACACACGGATGCACGCACAGATCCTAATGTCCATGTCTGTCATCTTGCCACTGAGCTAGATGGCACAGTTGGTACTAGAAGTGTAGAGAGACATCATTATCTGTATCTGTTCAACCTATAACATTATCTGTCTCTGTATCCGGATAGAAGACCGTAAGTAGAACACTTTAAATAGAGCAAATGTTGTATTTTTCTAACCTAATATTCATTGGCAATAGAGTTTTTGTGCCTTCAAAGCATCAAATTGATTTAATATTGGCATATGATTAATTATGAAATATGTTTCCGCATTCTCATACTGCATTTTTTATCTCCCGCATTCCCATTTTTCATTTTCAATTACACTGTTTCAATCCACCACCAGAAACTGAATTTTCTATGAAACCTATAGTTGACACATACAGCATCTTACATCTTAAACAGATGGGTATTATTGACTGAAATACAACATACATACATTTTCAATATTTCAACTGGATTTCTTTGAATGGAGGACACTAAGACTTACAGCTAAAAATTACAGGTTCTAATTTTGATGTATAGGATGCGGGGCTTTGAAGGAAATCCTGCTGCCACCAGGCTGTTGTCTCGCTATGTAAGTAATATCTGTTTACATCGCATTATTTGTTTTTTTCCAGAATAGTGTATTCAGATTCAGGTAGTTGCTACACAGGGAAAGGATTTATTTTTGATTTTCCTGTGGCTCCAGAATGGAAGGTTGTACATCGAGCTGAAAATCATCTAGAATCTTTGTTCAGACAAATGTTGGAAAATGAGGGATGTATCTACTGTATATGTGTGAGTAGAAAACAAAAACTCTAAAAGACAGAATTGATGCATACAAGCACAACCACACACACAGCAGACAGCTTGTAAGGCACATCTGAAAACCTATGACTTACTATTCACTGTAAAGTTGAATATTTGTGTTCCACCTGCTGCCATTGCCAAAAAGTTTGTGACAAACTGCAAAACCTTTATTTACCATTAAACTAGTGTTAATAATGAAAGACAGTATTGGACAAGTTGCTTGAAAAATTGTAATACTACTAATACTGTTGTAGTACTCTATCATCCAAAAAATAAATTACATTACATAACTATTTACTTAATGGCTTAGTTGGCAATAACTCAATGGCAATAACTTAGTTACAATTCTCATTACTTTACTTTCATTACTCATCCCATCTCCATCAAAGTGCCTTTAAACAACTCCAGAGCTTCCACGCCCACATGTCACAATTTAACGTGTGGAAAAAGAAACCGAGACACAGTTTAACACGCAACTGGCCAACATTTTGAGGTATTTCCTGACTCTCAACAGCTAAGCTTAATATCAACCCTACTAACTACACACAACAGAATGACAGAAGTCTGTTCCTCAGACTGTTCGTGAAGCTGTCGGGTTCACACACCCTCCAACTCTGAATAAAGCATGATTCCTGAATGTAAGCTTATCAGTGGTTAACGTTAGCAAGCCAGCTAAGACACAACATGTAAATAAGACAACTTTGGAGTTAGGAGGCACATTTCTCGCTATGTGGAGCAACATTTCTCCTATTTTGGTAGAGACTAGTTGCCTCCCACCACCTCCTGAGCTACTGAACACAGAGACAGTAGTTCAGAGTCAATTTAATACTGATATCAACCCTCCAAAACTCTCTGTAAGACAACCAACAAAATGTCAAAGTAACTGAGCATTACTGGGATTTTAAATTGCAATCTCTTATACTACTAGTTCACTACTAGATCACATTACTACTAAGCAGCCTAGTTTATTATTGCTCAACACTGATAAAAGCCAACAGGAATATTTAAAAACATAAACGGATATATATATGGAATGGAAAAAAGCAAAAGACCTAGTATAAAACCCTGTGGAATCCCAATATATCCAGAGATTGGGAATGCGGTTTGTTCCGGTGCAGAAGTTACCATCCTAAAATCCTTGACAAGGTCATTTTGTTCATTTGTGGCTTTGATTTATGATGTACTTTGTTCCTTGTGTCAGTACAAATGTTCTCTGTCCCTCAAACATCTGCACTACATTCTGCATTAGCGCTATCCTGTTTTCTACAAAGCACGTCAAAGTGAAGCTAAGCTGCAGGAAGCATGTTACAATGACTACGACGGCTACACAAGTGTGTCATTATGCCTGTTGACGTACTAGTCCTGATTTCATATGAGCAAAATTCCAACAAAATTATCAATTGCAGACAGGCAGAGAGAGAGAAAGAGCTTTGATGGCTTAAATACAATAATTTATGAGCCCATTCACTCAGATGCGGTTATTTGTGTAGCGATAATGAGAGTAATTATCATTGTCAATGAAAAGGATTTTATCTTGAATTTATGTAAATTAATCATTTGGTTGCGAAAGAAGCTAAATGGCCTTATCAATGGACTCCCACCCTCACTGACACAAAATGATTGTTTACTGGCTATAATGTTTATAGCTGAATACAGTCCTCCATCAGCAAATGACATCCTAAGACTTGTCACTAAATTGCAAGAAGAGAGAGGATAAGGAAAGGTTGAGGGATGGAGATCCTAAATGGTCATTTTGAATTGGTTTGTGTAAGTGAGAGAGAGAGAGACACACAATACAAACAATACAAACCTTCGCTCAAAAAAGTAAAGGAAGTAAAAGAAGAAGGAACACAATTTTCAAAAATGCACCACTAGTAAGGAGACCACTATTCAAAGAAAAGACCACAGTTTATGGCCCCCCATGTTGGTGTTTTATCCTTCACTGTCAGAAAAAAAAAAGGCAGAGCAGAATTACCCCTGTTGGAGTTCAATCTCTCGCAAGTCTATTTTCATACCCCTCCATTTGGACATTCAAAAGAATGTACCCAACGTGCCCAGGATGAACTAAACAATGGCACTCTGTAATCATATGGCAATTCAATTCTGACAAAATATGTGTGCTACCTTGCTAACACCCACTCCTTCCATGGAAACGGAATACACAAAAGTCAAAGACATGTATATAGTCAGACCTATAGTTCAGGTAAATGAATAACTATTAGAAATAATATTGTTCTTTTATGGTGGATATGCACCTGGGGCCCATTATGTGCTTGTGAAAGTGCACTTTGGCGTTAAAGGACTGAATATTAAGTTTTGTTCGAAGACTTGTTTAACTTGTATAAAACTTGTGAAAAAGCACCGCCTACTGACCAATCAGAGCTTGGTGCGCGGATCGTATGATAATATTACACAAATGCGAAGAAGTTAAAGTCATAATCCAGGCTAAAAGCAACACAGTTTAATCTGACAAATGCAGTAAAGGACAGCTGGCTGTATGCTGTGGGTGCTTACCACTTTGATTTATGTTTTTAAATGTATTTTTTTTACTTGCTCTCAAGTCTTGCTCGGAGCCGGGGACGCAGCTGAAAGAAGGCTGAAATAGTCATACACGCCACAACTTTGTTAAATGCCATAATGTGATAAGTGCAATCTAATCATCCAGTATACTCTTTATATGTCACTGCCCCATCTAGACGACTGTCTGACTTTTGAGTATTCTGTTAAATTAATAAGTCCGTTAATTTTTTTTTCTTTTGCCAGCTGTCCTTCCTGCATTTGGCAGCTTCAACTGTGTTACTATTAGTCTGGATTATGTGTTTACCTTCTTCATATTTGTCTAATATTATAGTTTGCTCTTATTTTGTCAAATATGCCGCTCTCCTGACAGAAGACCTGTACGCATTTGTGATTCTCCATATGCTGCAAACACCGCACCTTTATGTGAATGCGCTCAGAGCCAGATTGAGAAACCCTATTAGGGTTAGTTAAGACAGATAACGAGAAGATACACCGGATATGTTGAACTCACTCTGTAGTACGGGCCCCTGAAGTGTGTGGCAACATATTGCCTTCCCCATGAGTTATGTAAACAACGAACGTGTCGTTGGCAGAAAAACTACAGTTTGTAGGCTGCGGAAAATACACTGCAGCAACCAAAGAAAACAGGACGCATCAAACTGTTTGGTGATTTCAGCCGCAATACCGCTTTCTCCACTTAAATCGATTGTGCGTCTACATCACTTTGTACGGTTAAGCCGGGGTTTGTGCTCGCCATAGTGTAAAGCACGTAGGCGACAGCAGGGACTTGTAGAGTCGTAAACTCTGAGAAACTCTAGCTGTTGTTGTAATGTACCCTCCTGCAATCTAGTGGATCTTCTTTTTGTTCAAAGTGTAATTGAAAGTTGTTTGGGCATAAAACCAATGATCTGTTGATCTTTATGAATCGAGACTCCATAGTCTAACAATTGCATGTTTTAATCGAAAATCAAATTCAATCGTGACCTCAAAATCAAAAGTCAATCAAATCGTGACACTCCTAATATCAATATTCAAAAACATTCAAATTAGACATATCTGCAAAATGTTCACATAAAAAAGCATTGGAGTTACATACAAGTCTGTAGATTTAGTATTAATCCCTTATAATGTGTGCATGTCTTAAAGTGGAAGTGAAGTATTCAACCAAGTTAAGCTGGTTCACTAAATGGATTTCCACCCTACTGAACAATTATATTACAAACATGACAAATTTAAGCATTTAAAAGAAAAAAGCACCTTTGTTTCATCTTTCCTGCAGCTTCCGTGGCAAGAGCACCGCCATGTTGCAATACTCTAGTTTGTGATGTCACAAGAATGATTGGCTCGGCTGAGTTACACCATGGATGTATTAAGAGAACTGGATACAGCATTCATTGCTATGAAAGTTGCTCAGTGGCGCATGAAGACAGAATGGCTCGACTTCCGCCTGGAAAAGAACCCGGATCTTGGGAACATGGAACATGGAACATGTGCAGTAGCGTCCGCTCGGTCACATGACTCAGTAACGGGGCCTTTGTCACAGCTTGCGCTGTCGTCACGGTCTGGGTCTCATTCAAATGAACAGAGGAAGGGAAATAACTCTGGATTCAGCTATTAGTGCGTTTCACAACTTTTAGGACCTAATGATTTACATAAAGGCTATTAGAGTCTTCGTACTGGGGAGTTGATTCACCTAAAAAAAAATCCACAGAGTTACAAATGTCTCTTTCCCAATGTAAGTCTATGGGAAAAAGTATTTTTAAGCCCAATGGCATCATGTGACGGATACAGAAGTTGTAGTACCGCTGTTTGGCCACTATGAAAGTTGGCGCTCTTCCTGGGGGCTTGAATTACACAGATACAATGCTAGAGACCATGAAAGACAGAGACTGAGGAGACACAGGACGGAAGAAAACAAAAGAGGGGACACTATTTTGTTGTTCCTGCAGTAAAGATGATTTTTACAATGTTTAAACCAAAGACAAAACAGTCCATTTCATAAACTGTAACTTGGTTGAACATTTCACTTCCACTTTAACTCCGGATACAGCCCCAGGTGAACACAGCTTCATATAAACAGATGTGCTTCTACTCGAAAACTATTTGAACGTTATCATAGAAGATACGAGATCGAGAAACTTTTATTTCTGCCTTTGGTCAGTTAACTTTGCATTTTTTAACACAGGCACATGTAAACCAGTTGTAGCAGTCTCATTTAAAATGGATAAATATACCGCCGGGGCAAGTGAAGCACTCATGCTTTTACGCCGCAAAAACCAAACATTCAACATTCACAAAGACGAACATTTTCACACCTGGGAACTACCCAAGAGATCTGTAGTCTTCGGGATGAGCGGCTAAGCAGCTGGAGGTGATGTTCTCAAGGCCATCTTAATGGTACAGCGGCTGTTAAAGTGTTAGTCATTCAGACAAGGTATCTGTACCAACAACCCTAAGGACACAAGCAGCCTTCTCTATGCTGAGGATCCTACACCACTACCACTAGGATGGATGCATAAAAAGTAAGGTTGGGCATTTCAAGCAAAAATACTATTCAATCATCCTCCTCAAGCACACTGCTGTAAAGTAAATCTAATGCATCATGCCATATACGCAGCTCTAGCCCAATACTTGCTTGACTTATTTATGTCGGTTAGTTTTCTGTGTTGAGAGCTCATTGATTTGCTAGCTTGTTAGCCTAATTTACTTAGCTCTTATTGCTCAGAACATTCATGGAAACTAAGCAACTATTGTTCAATGTATAGATTAAAAAATAATATAAAGTTTGTGGATTTTTAAATGATGTGGGATTCTCAGGAACACAAAACTGTTCATTTCTTTTTTACAGTATGCTTTTCACAAATACAATATACAAACATCTTGTGTTTACACCAGTCTGCATTTAAATTCAAAGTGCTCCCTGCACCAACCCACACACACCACCACCACCAACCCTGCCCACTGACCTAGATGCTACAATTGAGCACATACGTAATTATTAGGGTAATTCGGAATAACAGCGTAAAGCTCTACTGCAGAGACAACATAACATTCATAGTTATTCATGAGGGACTCTGGCTAGATAAGGGGGATCAGACCATGGCCAGAGCTATTCTCATTATGCCCTCATTTCAAGGTTTGGGAGCACAAAATTAGCCAAATCCACCAGCAATATTACTTTATTTGGTCTCTATTTCCTAAGCTTGACCAGCCATGTGTTTCACTGTCTTTGTCGTGCCATTAAATCACAACATGGCGATATTGGTTGGTAAATGAATGGAGTTTGTCATCATAGAAGTGTTTGCATTCAATTTTTTACAAAACCAAATTGCAAATATATCCATCAATTTATACATAAATGGATACATCCCTCAAGACTCTTCTACCAGTGCAACATTCAAATATGCTCACCTCCTGTGTCTATAAACTGTAAATGATGTGAAAGCAGAGGAGACTATCATCTTCTTGAAGGCGTGTGAATGAATGCCGGTGAGCCAAAGGGGGTTACAAAATATTTAACAGGGTATTTAGGCTCTTTTAGCCAGAGGGGTGGCTGAGTTGCTTTGTGCACCACACTCCTGTCAGTGCTCTCTTTTTGTGTCTAAATAGGATTGGGGCATAGAGACGTGTGTGGACACAAGTGTGATTACAGGTGTTTGTGCATCATGCATGTGTTTAATGTACCTAACTGGAGTACTAATTATATGAAAATGCTGCTCTTCAAGTTGAAGCAAAAGAGGTCTGTGTGATCTTGGATCCCTCCAGTCGCTGCTGAACAACACTTCAGAGGCCAAGATTGTATGATAACAGCTATCTTAAAGCTAACCGTTACTCAAGACTTTGTCCTTCCCCTTTAAAGCCCCTATATTATATCATATGAATATTATCATCATGTCTCTCCTTCACCTCTGCCATTTCAACAGCCCCTTCACTGTGTGTGCATGTGTGTATGTGTGTGTGTAACAGTCCTGAATGAAGGATATAACTATGCAGGGGTTTAACCCAGACGCATTATCATTCCAGTCCACTTCTAGGACAAGAAAAGGGAACGACATAAAAGCAGAGACATAATGGAGGTAGAAGTATCTGTCTATCTGCTATATCTATCCATCCATCTACCTACCTATCTACCCGTCTACTGTATCTATCTACCGCAGGGGATGGAAAGCAACCGCTACAACTGCTACGTTTTTGAATTATTTGCAATGGTAGCGCCGCGTATTTATAGTATGTTACAAAAACGATTTTAAAAATGTTCAACTTTGGGTAAAAAGCAGTGCTCATCACTTTTTCCACCCAGCTGTCCAATCACAATAGAGGAGATAAATCCACAAAGACCAATTGTCACATCCTACATGTATAGTCTTCAAGTGCTACAACAACGAGGGAGAAATGAATACACATAAACTGACGGGTACATCCTGTCTCTCTAAGTGCTTCAGACTTCCCTTCATCCAGAGTAAGTACTCTACCTTGTGCCGACATTTTTACTTCTGCAGATATTCCGTATCATAGCAACCAGATGCAACTAAAGTGTCTCAGTTGAAAAAAAAAAAAAAAATGGTCCACTTCATTGCCCTTCTGTGTTCTGCATTTAACAATTCGTTTTAAAACTGGCATCTTCGTCATTTAAAACGCAACAATATGCCTAATAATAGCCTAACAATAAAGCTTATAACATTAAAGATAAATGTAGTAATTTGCAAATAAAAAATATAATAATAATAATAAATAAAAAATTGGCAATAATCCAGCATATCACGCTGTTGAGCCAGTCATTATCACCGCAGGGAAAATTCCTTTACTGCCACAGCCCTATATCTACCTACTGTATCTATCTATCTATCTATCTATCTATCTATCTATCTATCTATCTTTTTAAAATTAGTAATACTTATAAACTCTCTGTGCAGCACATCAGTTTCATGCCCTGTATTGGAACTATGTTAAATTGCATCATCCTTATCAAATAAAAATCAAATCAAATCTTTCTACTGTATCTATCTAGTGTATCTATTAGGGCTGGTACGATACACCTATCTCCCCTTACAATACTATCACGATACTTGAGTGCCGATTCATTATGTATTGCGATTTTTAAGTATTGTGATTTGATATTGCGATTTTTGTTAACTTTTTTAACACTAGACCATAGGTAAAAAGTTGAATCATACACTTCTAGGGGCTTTTACTTTGAAAAATATCTAAATGTATACAGTAAAAATGTTTGATTTTCAAAAGATATAGACATTTCCCTCAATAATTAGTGGCAATTTCTTTTTAATTTATAAGGGACATGTAATGTTTTATACTTCTAGAGAATATCATTTAATCAATCTTATTTCCATATATGTTCTGTACATACAGTTCCCTTTGTTAACGCCTTATTTTGAAAAACGGACGTAGTCACACATGTATACTTCCGTTAACTTCGTCAAGTCCGTCGATAGCTCTGATCTCTTTATACTTCCATGGTCAGCTCCATCTTGGCTGTTTGAATGCATTTAACATAAATGTCAGTATATGGGTGCATAGGATGTCACGTTACTCAGACAACAGCAATAAAAACGGTAACTTCCCTCACCCTCGCATAGACTCAAATGAAGAAAATATATCGATTCTGCCATTAAAGAATCAATTACAAAATCATAAAAAAAAAGATTGCGATACATAGGCGAATCGATTTTTTCACACCCCTACTATCTGCTGTATCTAACGTCTATCTATCAGTATCTATCTACTGTACCTATCTATTGATCCATCTGTCTGTCTATCTATCAATCAATCATTCTCTCATATAGAGTATAAGCCCCTCTTTTTTATCTGCTTCATATTTCTCTCGCTGTGCCACAAGGCAAGCAAACTACTCACCCTACTCCCAACCCAACAAACCCCCTCCAAACATACATTATTTTTCTTTTGTAATGCTAACTAGATAAATAACCTTCATGAAAATTAATTAATGTAGACTTGCAACACAGTAACAATAATAGGTATTGAAAAATCGCCAGGCTGTGAGCAATAAATATATCATATCTGCAGATTTCTCCACATAAACCTATTTACTGAAGTTGGGTTTCACACTTGCCATAACAATTAATAAAATGAGACCAAGGGAAAAATTCCTAATGGTGTTGCATCAGCAGCTGTGTCTTTGTAACCACATTTTGCTCTCAGACTCAACTGCAGAAAATGTGCAAGTGCTATTCCACTGGCATTGAAGCAGTCCCTAATTTTGGCAGAAAATTGGCCCGTATCTCAATTTTTTAAATAAAGTGACAAAACAGGAAGTGAGAATTTACTCCATCAGCACTCTTTTTTTTCCTGTTGGCTATTTTGCCTTAATAATACCTAAGCACAATCTGACAGTTTCCCCAGTTATTACTTGTTATTTTAAGTGACAATTACAGTAAATAAACACTATAGTTAGAGGCTGAGGTAGGCATATTATACCTGCACAGTCTTATTTCTGCCTGTCTGTAGTGTAAGGGTTCATCCAGTGTAGACACGTGAATGCTGTATGTTACAGTATCATATAGCGTGCGGCTTTGATGCATTCATGATCAACACATTCAAATAGAAATCACCTGTTTGCTTTACTTTCCAGTCTGTATAATACATAAAACCGGCAATCCAGAGTAGGCTCGCATGACCACACCCCCTTTTAAGGGGAAAATAATCCCACGTCTCGCATTGACAGTAACAGGGTAAAGAGAAGAAGTTGAAACAACGCTCCAAACTTCTACTTTAAACAAACCGTAAATAGTAATAATGCTATGCCGAAGAGTTGTAGTGTAGTTGGTTGCACCAACAATGAACCCAAAAATGCTGATCTCCGATTTCTTCCCTTGCCATGTCCTAAAAAAGATATAATTGAGGGGCTTCATGGCTCCAAGCTATAGACCAGACCAGCGTTGCATCATTGTTGAGGCTGCGCTCCCTTTCGGGGGAGATTTGAAGCACATAAGATACGTGAATATTCACTGTCGGTGTGGTAAATCGCTAAATGATGCTGGTGACAGTGGCTAGTATGGCTAGCTAACGTTAGCTTGAGTGTGATGCTGCTGCAGTAATACAGTCATACATTAACGTTATAGCAGCATCAGACTGTCGTCTCCAACTAGATCTCAGCCTATAGATCAAACAGTTGGCTATTAACAGGTTGTTTATGTACAGACACTTAGCTTATAACGGGATTCAAATCAAATATGTAGAGGTGTCTGGATAAGCAATATCTGGCCACTGTGTTGGACGGGGGAAGACTGAAGGGACATGACAGTGATCAACTTTAATTTATTAAGGTATCGCGAACGCTCAGGTTCTGGCATGGTCGCAAAATAATTATTAGACATGTGTATAAAACAAACGTTTGTATAACAAGAGATGACAAACTTGTCAAAATTACAATCCAAACATACATCAAATTGCATTGAAGTCTATTGGATCTTAATTTCTTCATCCCCAAAAAGGGGGCGGGACTTTGTCTTTTTGCGAAGTACCCATATGTGCCGGTCTGATGTATATAGCTGAGTCAGAGACAACATAGATGAGCAGGTGCAATTCATTCTTTATTGATTATATGGTACTGACTGTAATTGTTGGAAAGCCTGACTTAGTTACTGAAAGCTCCCACATTATACTATATTTGCAGAGATATGGACATACAAAGGTCACATCATCTAACCCCATATTACACCCACACTGAAACAACAGAATTGAGGAAAATTGTTCTTAAGCAACATCAACGTCTTCCTGCTCCTGAAATACTTCTGCTATCAAACTTTTAGTGTAACTCATATTGTATACAACTATAACAAAATATGTTAAAGCATTTACTCATGTTGAAGTGTTGTTTTGTAAAACTTTCAACCTCCATTACGAGCATATATAATTTAGATAATCTGTCAGCAGAACGTCAAACTGCAAATCTGCTCTCAGTCTAAATGGAGTTATTGGGAACCTTTTATGTAAAACTGACATTCACACAGGCCGTTTATTGGCATGTTAGACTTTAATATTTTCCTAAGTCACACTCTCTTGGTGTGTACAAAGTGTTACGTGATAATAATTGCTAAATTTGTAATTTTTTTAAAAGAGACACTTGCCAGTTAGCTGTGCCATGCAAGTGCCTTATAGGCACTGAGTACCTCCGCAAATAATTTTGAGTGCAAGTGGAAAACTAAGATAAGGTTCGGTTTCCACATCAAATTGTGGTACTATTTCAATGCATCCCAAACCTTATGCAACCTTATTTGTCACCTGCTTGCAAACTTTCACAAAGCTACTTCTTTTACTTTGAAATCCCATTGTTTATCCGTGATAAATATGTATGAAAATGCGTGATCCATTTGCTAAAGCTTCCTGTCTGCTCCTCTCTCTCCTCTTAGCCTGCTTGTTTTGCCTTTGGCACAATATAGAAGGTGCCAAGATTTATGCCACATGTTTTGTCTAATTTCTTACTCTGTAACACCAAGTTAAAAAATAAATGGCGAGTGCACTCTTTCATCTTTAGGTCTTTTACACAGTGATATAAAATCTGCTTTGACATGTCATTTCATTTTCAATGGAGGATAAAAAGCCCATTGGGTAACTGCTCCATTGCAGTAGACACATACAGTACGTTTATGTATGTGTTTCACTGCATGAGAAAATAGACATGTGGCGTAAGAGTGTGTGAAAAGTGTCAATTGTGAGAGTCTCAAATTTCACGTGCTGTACTGTGCATATGCATGTGGAATTTCAAACCCTAATCAACATGGGAAAATAGGAACATACCATAAAGAAGAAGAAAGAAAAAGAAGAAATTAATCCACAGAGAGTTATCAGCAAAATCTGCAGTTCCCTTCAGCTTTATAGTGCCTTTTAACTCATCGGTTTGGCTTTCTAGCCCACAACTTCACTGTTTTAGTTCACTCTCATCAGCGCACATTTTCAGCCGCAGCAGGCAGCAGCTTTTAGTGAAAAAGCTCTGATGAACGCACTGTGCACAACCACATCAGCATTTACAGTAGCATTCAAGAGTCACATGTTCCACAAGAGTTAGTGGAGACCCAAAAACAGAGCTAAAAGAAGAGTCACTATTTACATTCATCAGGTGAGCAGAAATACTGCTCAAAATAAAGGCTCATGTTGCTCCATATCTGATTGATGTATAATTAGGGTGTTGGTTGTTAACAAGTTTAGCATATCAACTTAGAAGGCGATGATATGCCAGTACTTGTTCTCGCTGCCCCCAAGAGGCCAAAAAATGGTTATTATAGGTTTACTTAATAGGAGAAACTATGATGGAACAGAACTGGCATCCTACTTGCGATGCAAAACCGAACTGTAAAAAAAACAGAACCGTTTAATGATGTACAAATCAATCCGTGGACTTGTTGCACCACACCACATACAGGCCTAGACATAGTAAAGGCAATAATCTAAACATTGGCCTACTTGACCATTAAGTAGCCTGTCGTATTTCATATGTAATATCAGTGTTGTTGCTTCATATAATATAGAAATATCATTCATTACTATCAATCAATCAATCAATCAATCAATTTATTTATTTGGGCTGTCAATCGATTAAAATATTTAATCGCGATTAATCGCGTGATTGTCCATGATTAATCGTGATTACTCGCAAATTAATTGCACATTTTTGATCTGTTCAAAATGTACCTTAAAGTGAGATTTGTCAAGTATTTAATACTCTTATCAACATGGTAGTGGACAAATATGCTGCTTTATGCAAATGTTTGTATATATTTATTATTGGAAATCAATTAACAACACAAACCAATGACAAATATTGTTCAGAAACCCTCACAGGTACTGTATTTAGCATAAAAAATATGCTCAAATCATAACATGGCACTATAACTTGCCCCAAAATCTGCATGTGATTATCATAAAGTGAGCATGTCTGTAAAGGGGAGACTCATGGGTACCCATAGAACCCATTTACATTCACATATCTTGAGATCAGAGGTCAAGGAACCCTTTTGAAAATGGCCCTGCATGTTTTTCCTCACCAAAATTTAGCCTTCGTTTGGAGAGTTATTTAGCTTCTTTCCCGACAAGCTGGTAGTAAGACATTGGTTGGTACCAATTGATTCCTTAGGTTTTCTAGTGATGTAGTATCTTCACTCTAGCTTTAAAACTGAGCCCACTGCAACCTAAAAATTGCAAGTTGCGTTAATGCGTTAAAGAAATGAGTGCCGTTAAAACAACTTTGTGTTAATGTGTTATTATCGCGTTAACTTTGACAGCCCTATTATTTATATATTTTGTAGTTCAAACACATTGGAAATGTTTATGTTTTTCTTCTCCCAAAAGTGCAAAACAAACTGTACCTAATCGTGGCCCAAAGACCGTAAAACAACCGTTGCACCACTACAGCCTACCCCTATAAAACTCCAAATACAGTATATAACACCATGAGCATGACAAAAGAAGATTTCACAGATAACAATACAAGCAATGGCAAGTGTAGCTAGAGGGGAAAAAGAGGGAGATGAGCTTCTAAGCCATGCAGGTTGATCACCATTTTATATACCACCCCCCATATGCCGTCCCCCAATGCGTGCCACGAGCCACCAGACCGATCGCCTTCTCGTTTTTAGCTTTCCACCTATTTGCATACATGCTTACGCACACACACCTATCAATCAATTCAGTCACAAACTGAAGGAGCAAAACAGATCTTAGTTGGCACCTCTGAAACGAGTGATGAGATAAGTGGGCACATTTCGATACAAACAGAAAAAGAATTTAATAAGAAAACAAATCCAGTTGTCAGTCTAACATGGCAGAATATGCTGAGTGTGTGACTGTGTCCTGTGTACGGGAGCATTAGCTGCAAGAGCAGATTGACACAGATTGTGTTTCAGGGCACCACAACAGTCATGTTATGAAGAACAAGAATTAATCAGAGTAAATGACTTGCAACCTTTTGCAGCTGTTCACATCCTCTCTAAAAGGATTTTTGAGCCATGTGTGTGTTGAACTACGAGTTTAATCCAAAATTGATCTCAATTCATTGGGCTCCATCAGAATGAATTTTGACGAGTGTTCCAAAAGCTAAATCAAAAATAAAACAATCAGGTTGGAAAAAAAAGAATAACAGTGGCGATGGGAACATGATTCAGCTAACAGCAATAATAATAAAACACAACAAGGTATTGGACAAAATAAAAAAAAGTGAATTTGTAAAGAATAACAAGGCAAATTATAGTTATTCACATACTGTACATATTATGACTCTGCTTTATCCTCTCTTTTTGTGATCAAATTTATTAAGTGATGCAGTGTTTTAGGATTGTTTTGCCATTCGAAAGACTTTCTACAGTACATACATCTTCTTACCATTAAAAAAAATATTATACTAGGAGTTGTGAGTTGACACACAAGAGGGAGAGAAAAAAATAAACCGATGCTGAATTTTATCAGTTATTGGTTTGCTGCTTTTCCCGTCCTCTTCCCGAGCAGATCAATATCATATTCTGGATTGTTGAGGAAGCATTTTTTTTTTTTTTTAACCAAACCCCGCACAAGACACCAATTTTTGTTTGAATGACCTGTGATTTTGAAGTTGACTGCAATAAAAGATTCCCATTCCTCATAAGAAAAAGTTCAATAATATTCAGTGCAGAGCTCCAATGACTTTGCCAGCACCAACACCAAAATTGTACGTCGATACTAGTCACCATTATACAGGCAGAAACGAAAAACCTGTACCATTCCCCCAGCCCAAAAAACATTGCTGTACTAAATAGCTTTAAGGTTTGATTAATATAGCTCAATCAATGTGAAACAAGATGATAAAATAGCATGACACCAAACCTTATCTCTGTTGATGAATGTTAAACAAACACATAATTATAATGTAATTTGTGATCATTGCAACTATTTGGTTCTGTGGAAGCAAATACTAAAGCAAAATGTATCAAGCCTGGCATTATGGAAGCATTGAAAAGTTATATTTGAAAACTTTGATATTGTCCCGGTAACTCCTCATAAGATCTCTCAATTGTTGCCCTACCGTCCACACACGCACCTCTACACATAAAAAAACAGCGTTTTCCATCTGAAAACACCTAATAATAATTAAAGCTTCAGTAGGCAACACTTTTTTGGCATCATTGGGCAAAAAATCCATAATAACCTTTCAGCATATTGTAATTAAAGTGTTCTGAGAGAAAACTAGACTTCTGCACCTCCTCATGGCTCTGTTTTCAGAGTTTTCACACCGAAGGACACCGGGGCACATGTGTCAAAGCATCGAAAAATTCAGGTCAGCCCTACGTGTTTTGATTCAAATCAACCAAATTTAAAGCAAACCTTTGAAATGTTGCAATAAAAGAAGAAATGTGAATTAGGCCCATTTCCATTAACAGGTTTGGCATGAATAAACTACAGTACCATTGCTCTGGTTAATCCAGACGTCACTTTTAGCATCACAAGTGAAATTCCCTTCACCCCCATTGTATTGGGGTGAATCTTAGTCGTGGATATCTCAAAGTAAAACCAAAACTCTGCATAGCTAGATATATACATATAGCACAGTGGGTTATCCATGCATGAAAGCATATACTCTAAGTGTTTTTTAGAGAGGGACATGGTGAAAATACAACAGAAGTGCAGAAGTGAAAAGTAAAAGTAGCTTTCAGTAGCACACTGATTATGGTTTGAATGCTGTGTAGTCCTAGTATCTTGATACTGTATGTCAACTGTGCAGTTTTGAGGGCACTTCTGGCCTTTCAATTTCACCTACGGCTGCATAGTCTGTCTTGCAGGACCATGAATTAGAGCACCATTTCATGAGAGCTGCTGATAAAAAAATAAAATAAAAAACCTTGGGACAGCCACCCCATACCCCAGTTCAGACAGAAAATTAAAGAATCAAAGGTCACCAAGACGAAAATAGGTTTCATTGCACATTCAAAGCATGCACAGCTGAAAGTGAGTGCTTGGAGCAGTGCCTTTGTGATTTTCCAACAAGCACCTTTGTCTTAGGGGGTATACCGAGGGCTAAAGCTACAGTATATCGCTGACTATGGTGCGTAAAAGACTTCCAGTTAAAAACGAATGTGCTAAAACACAAGCTGAACAACCCAAAGATGATGAGATGTCCTTCCTCAGCAGCTGCTGCTTGCTCAGCAGGTGAAACAGGTAAGCCTGTCAACTCAATTTTTCATTGAAATCAGAGTGCTTCACTGTAAGTTAGAAAAACACAAACGTGAACATGCTCGGATATTTCTCATCATCTTGTTTTTCTCATTTCTGCTTCAAACATGTCACCGTTTTTTTCACACAAGGGGCATTCAAAGCCTTGCGATTTTTATTGCCTGTCTTGCTGCATGAATAATATCCCATTAAATCTGCAGTGACAGTTGAACTAAATCATGGCCCGGCTTTAAGGAAGCCATTGACAAGGAAGAAAGCTAAGTCCTTACAATTTTCTGGGGCCAGATGGGGGCTGATGGAGTGTGAAGCACTTAAGAAGCTAAACATGGTGCCCTTTTACCTTTTACAGTAATTCAAAGTGGTCTGTTGGAGAGCCTTTCACATATACTCTGCCGGTCTTTCATCGGCTGCAGGATATCTATGAAAAAGACAGGCTATATGCAAAAATTTAAAGTGTTTCCGTTAAGCAAGGGCAAGCAATCTTCAAGAGTTGGCACCACCCCAACTCCCTCAACATCGTTTTTACCTACCTGACAACCACAACAGGTGCCAGATTCACGGAGCTCAGACAGGAGTCCTGGGACGTGCCAGAGATCAGAGATAACTATGCTTTCAGAGCCCCAAGTTTGCCTTAGTCAGGGGACCCAGAAACTCTAGTCCCCTACTCACTACCTCATGTCTTTTCTGTCGTCACTACAGTATCATACCGATCAGGAGGTATTAAATAAAGAGCCCACTTTATACTCTTACTTTATGAGCAAGCTCCCAGAGCTCCATCTCACATGTGCAGTCACCCGGAGTGAGCCTCTCAGCAATCCAGCAAAGGGGAAATGGTCTAGAGAGATTACCCTCTCTTTCACACATACACGCACAAACGCATAGACAATTTAATGGCCTATGATGACCAATTGGAAAGCATGACCAGATGTATCTCTCTATCTTTTTTATTTAACTGTAGCAGGGTTTTTTTTTTGTTTTGACTTTTAGAGTATATAGAGAGTTATATATATGTGCTGCATGTGCTGCATGTTACACTTGATATGCATGTTTTGTGGCCACAAATTTGATATAAGTTATGTTAGGTTAGGTTATGAATTATTATGTCATATGCACAGAAATAGAATGAGAGTAGAAAGGGCATTGAACTGTTTGCCGTGGTCATTTTGACTAATTCAAAAGAAATATGGTGATTGTTTTTAGTTGTTATGGTGACAACAACACACATCAGCGGGGCTTTAAAGTGTGTCACACATTGTTGTTCTGCCGCTCGGGCAGCTGTGGCTCAGGAGATAGAGCGGGTCATCCTTTAATCACAAGGTTGGCAGTTCGATCCCCGGCTCCTCCTGTCTGCATGTCGAAGTGTCCTTGAAAGAGACAGTGAACCCCAGGTTGCTCCCCGGCTGCTTTACAGCAGCCCACTGCTCCCAAATGTTAAGGATGGGTTAAATGCAGAGGTCGAATTTCATGTATGTATCCTAATGTATGTGACGATTAAGATCGATTTATACAGACGTTTATACGGAAGTTAACCACTACAACAGTCACAGTTCTTTGCTGTGGCAGTCGCAGCGGTACACATGAAAATGGCCACCGCTCTGACCATCGATCGTGTCTAGAAGGTAACCTGCAAATTGCAAAAACAGGCAACTTGTAAAACCTCTCACGAGACTTGCTGCCAGACAACCTCTCCTGACCTTAACTATTTGAGGTCAATGCCTAACCTCAACTATTCGAGGTCAATGCCTAACCTTAACTATTCGAGGTCATAGCCTAACCTCAACTATTCGAGGTCAATGCCTAACCTTAAACGTTCGAGGTCAATGCCTAACCTTAACCGTTTTGCGAAAGTTTCACAATTCGCTTATTACCCTCTAGCCACGACCCTGACCATCCTGCTATGTTGATTTGGATGGGAATGTCCGTTCTACTCTCATTCTTTTTCTATGGTTATACGTTTGTAAAGCTGAATGTATTGGTGAGGCAATTTTTATATCAAATTACATATTGCCTTGATTAATATGAATGATTTTATGTAAATTCAAAAATACTAATATAGACACAGATATACTACAGCAGCTACAACACTAGATCATCAGATGATTCTCCTCATTGTCCCAATCACCCAAACAGAGATGGGTAAATCTGCCTTTTCCTTTTTAAATAGAGGTATAAATGAAAAAAAAACGTATACGTCACTATTGGTACTAAAACGTATATACTTACTTTATAATATAACAATTTAAAAATGTAACTGAGTCTTATTGAATAAGATATCCAGATTTTGTCTGAGGACTAAAAATATGATACCCATTTATTGCTGGTGTTATGTGTAAGTCAATTTTTTTTAACCTATTTTTTGTACTAAAAACTACAAGCAAAAACATTACCATAATCTAAACCTAATTTGAATCTTAAATTTAAAATCTCGACCAGGCAAACTGGCCTCACTTAGCAGAACTGTTCTTATTCTTAAGGTCTAAAACTACACACACTTAAGCCACAGACTGTAGACATACTTTACACACATTCTAGGCAACTTATCAGTGTATAATCTGATATTGTGGGAGAGTGGGGAGGTTATATCGTTGTATGTGTGTGTGTGTGTGTGTGTGTGTGTGAGCGCACAGAGAAGAAAGGAGTAAGGGATAGCTGGAGATGTTTGTAGAGGCTGCACTCCCACTCAGTCACAGCAGGCGGTCCGTAGCTTCAACTCCACCTTAATAAGGAGGACAGCTTACAGACCTGCTCCATATGCACGTAGGCTACTGACGTGTTCAAATTGTGTGTGTGTGTGTGTGTGTGTGTGTGTGTGTGTGTGTGTGTGTGTGTGTGTGTGTGTGTGTGTGTGTGTGTTCATGTGTATATAATACAAATATATGTCTTCTTATCATTTAGAAGACAAATGTTTCTACTTTGAGAGTGGTAAAGGGCAGCGTTTGAATGTTGGTTTGCAAGTTTGAGACACAGCAGTGGACTAAATGATGGGACTTGTAAAAAGAATTAGCTGTGTGGGCGTTCTATGGACTACACCAGATGTAAGCTATAAGACACTCGTATAAAGCTAGAGATATAGTAAAGTTTACAGTTCAGCCTTGTTAAGATCTGGCAAGCCGTCAGCACAGAACTCCTAGACTATAAAACCTGGGATCCCATATCTTCAAAAAAATAAAACAAACAGCAATACATCTCCGACACCATCAACCACCTTTTACTTGGCCGTAAGGATTGAAAAATTATCATGATTAATAGCCTGTAGTCTTAATAGCGGACTTTATTATCCATCCAGTGTGTTACTTGGTAGTTTTTTTTAATAGAAACTTGATGGCCAACTTGATGGTGTATATCGGCTTTGATATAAAACGTTACATCATCCATTTATAACAATCTATTAGCATTATGCATGTATGTATCATGTGATCAAGCGTGTCTGTGTTTGTAGTTTCACTTTTTGAAATGCCATAATTCAACAACAATACACAGTAAAGCACTTACACAGCAGGTACAGTATACACTTAAAGAGCAGATTAGGTGTTGGAGTACCTAGCTGCATAAATTTGCATGTTCATGAGGAGAAATTGTATGACATTTGGCAGCTGAAGTACCTCTTGTTTGGAGTAGCTGTGATTTCGGGTGGGTGTTATCTGAGATTTCGCAGTGCATTAGACTCTGTTTTGATGCTTGCAGAGCTGATATTTTATGTGTAATAAATTCAGGGGGAAAAAAACACTAAAAATGTTATGTTTTCCGCATGGTAATGGGCAATAAAACTCAGTATTACCAGTCACAGAGGGGCATAGAGATGATGGGAAGACCAATGTTGTGTAATGTAGTAGTTGCAGTAGCATGTGTCACTGCTTCGTGATATGTCTGGTCTCACCGCTTTTGGCCTACAGGGATAACGAGTTTCTTCTCACGTAGAAATCAACTTAATTTGAATTAAAATGAATGAACTAAGTTGTAAACTACAAATTTAAAACCCTGCATGTCAAACTATACAAATGAAAGAAAGTTGGTGATAAGTTCAGACTGAAAATTATGATTCTAGATTGATTTTGCAGCTGGAAGACTTTATATAATGTGATCTAATCTTGTATGGCCCTCATGCTGCACAACTGAGGTCGATATTTATTCAGTTTTATAACCAGTTACTGTGCAATTTTTACTAATGTGACCTTATTTCATAGCTCTGAGTCATCCCGTTGTGCTGCATTTTCGACTGGCAAAAAGTCACAAAAACGGCAAACTATATTTTTATTTTCTTTGAGCATGAAAAAATAAGCTAAATGTATAAAAAAAAAAAAACCTTGTTGTTTATTTAAGAGACCAAATAATGAACCCGGAGGATATGAATTAAATCTTCATGACTAGAATCCAAAGCAAGAAGGCGGTATTTCAGACGTAATATCTGTTGAAAATGTGATTTGAGGGAAACCTGACATGGTACACAACCCTATCAGGCAAGGATTTGAAAAGATGGTTCTTTATCTAAAAAGAAATACTCTCCTCAAATGGGAAGGCTTTTGTTTGAAGTAAATTAATCATAATGTGGCTTGTAATTGGGGTTAGACAAAGGATTTGACATAAATGGTCTTGTCACAGCCCTAATATCTTCATGTCATGGCTGATTATTAATGGGTGGTGGTAATTTAGGCCAGGCCACATATCACCACATTCTATTTCACTGCTTTGATACAGATTATGTGATAATATCCTGCTCTGCTCTTGTGCCAGTAAATTAAGTTTTGTGCTGTACTCATACACATATGTGCATATTGGGATTACGCTGTAGTGATGTTGTTTTACCTAATTATGTTTAAAATATTAAATTCTAATCCAGTTCTGAATTTAAATATAACCAGGCTGACTTCGGAAATGTATTGCTAATATACGCACTTCAATATTTGTTTATTTATCGCAAGTCATATCGTCATCGCAATATTGAACGATGTTGTCACCCATCACAGATTTTCTGTATTTGCAGCTCATTACTGTATTTGGTTGTGTTTCTACTTTTGGTTGTGTTTTCTGTTTTTGCAGCTCATTACTGTATTTGGTTGTGTTTCTATTTTTGGTTGTGTTTTCTGTATTTGCAGCTCTGTACTGTATTTGGTTGTGTTTCTGTTTTTGCTGCATATTTCTGTATTTGGTTGTTTTTTTATTGATTTTGCTGTGCTTTTCTTTATTTAGTTGCGTTTTCTGTATTTGCAGCATGTTTCTGTATTTAGTTGCGTTTTCTGTATTTGCAGCATGTTTCTGTATTTGGCTGTGTTGACTGAATTTGCTGCACATTTCTGTATACGATCGTGTTTTCTGTTTTTGAAGCACATTTCTGTATTTTACTGTTTTTCTTGATTTTGCAGCATGTTCCTGTATCTGATAGTGTTTTCTGTTTTTTTTTTTCAAATTTTTGGTTGAAGATGTTTCTTCATTTGCTTGCATTTTGTCTCTTCGTACATGTTTTATTAAGCTGCAGTGTGTTGAGCTTCCAGGTACACCATACATACGGAGTATGAAATACGTCCCATCTATGAATAAATTATACTGCATCTCATTCTTGTAGCTCTTATCATACTACTCGATGACAATGGATGGTAGCTCATGGTCTGGACGGATGTGTGTGTTTGACAAAGAGAGGAGAGCCAGAAAGAGAGATTCAGTCAAACGGTGAGAACATGTGAACATGAATGTTATTTCTAGCTTGTTGACAGTCAGCATCTCTCTTCTAAAGTCATCCTGTGACAAGATAGTGAGAGAAAGAGAGAGAGAGTGTGAGTGTGTTTGTGTGTTTTAGTCATGCATCGTCAGCACAAGTCTACCCTACTTGCCATCAGGGAGCTGATGCTATGCTTTTCTTCAACATTACCTCGACGTGGTCCCTCATGAATGTGAAATTTATGTATTCCTAACTTTTGAAGAAAGTTCTCCACAGTCAAACAAGTCACATACAGCTACTCACGAGTCACAAAAACTATTTAAAAATAAAGAGGAGTAAAATATTTATGTCTTTAAGCTCATTTAAACCCAATCCTTTGATTGTGCTGTCTCGCATTTCTTTTTCATCCTTTTACTTCCTTTTCTTTCACATTAGCACACATGCACACACACATACACAATTAAACTGTAATCATCCCCCATCTCTTTCTTGACTTCTTTTAAAAATTAATCCTTAACATCAGCATCACCTTCCTCTAAATCTTGATTTGTTGACAGATGTGCCAGAAATAACAACCAGTTATTAGCAGATGAAACACGTAAAGAGGATAAGTGTCTGATCCTTTTTCTCGGCTTATCAAAAACGCAGCTGTATTAACACCTTCTGATTTATTGTTATTGATGGAGACATTACTGAGAGCATGACATTTCTACTCCGATACAATCTTTTTCGCCACGCGTCTCATTTGTGGCAGGAATCATGTCTGCTCAGTGTCCTCCTGTCGCTCACCTTAACAACATGCCAATCCTTTTGTCCAAACAGCAGGTAATTTGTAGACGAGACAGGAACGAGCTGATTGTCAGGTTTTCTAAACGCCTTTTAGCTAGTGGTGTGGTTAATATATGGAAAATATTTGAAATTAAAATATGCCCTCTGCTTGTAGAAAGGGGCAAATTGACTTTAAGTGTATGGGCTGTATATTAAGTTTGAAGGCTCTCCCGTGCCCAGATGTGTCTGACAAGAAGACATGTGCAGCAGAATGCCAAGGAGAAAGCCATATGGAGCTAAATGGCAGAACTGAGTTGGGCCAGTTTCCTCTCTGCTTGCAGACACACTGCCACAGTGTGGGATGGTGCTGAATGAATGCAGAAGCAGTCACTCCCTAACACTGTGATCACTCTTCTTCCACCTCTACCCCACAGCAGTCTTACATCAAATTCAGCCTCCGCCTATTTTCCCGAATCCATTATCACTTTTATTCTATTCATCTTCTGCACACTGAAGCAGTTCCTGATGCGAACTCTGGTGGGTGCTCTGAAACCTTGGATCTTCCAGCTTTAAAAGGTAAGCCCCATCTACCCATTGCCAATCCTTAAATCTTTAATCATTTTGGGCACCTGATGTGAGCTAGTGCACAAATATGTGTACGCGTGTTTTTGTGTGTTTTGTAATTGGGTGGGTTTTGTTTTTGTTGTTAATGCGTGTTACTTATATTCTTCTGTTTTGTCGTGTTTTGAGCCATCTGTGGCCACTGTCACACAGCACATGTTGCCAGTAAATAAAGAAGACTGGCTCTGAAGTGCACATGTTGCTGCAATAGGTTACTTTCTCAGATTTAACAATTTGTCTTTTCAGTGTGAAAGCTGGCAGCGGAGAACAACATCGCACCTCATCCAGCAGCGGAGAATACATCGCACCTCATCCAGCACTGCTCTCAAAACGCAGTTCGATAAACAAAAATGTAAGTTGTGAGCATCTTTGTTGTTATTTCAAAAGTTAATCATCTTGTGTTTTCAACTCTCTCTCTATGATTATTTCTAGTACTGATTGAGGCATGTATTGTTTTGCACAATTCACCTGTGACACTCATATTATGGGACCCATGAATGCATCATAAAAGTCTATGTAGATTCATTTGTTTTCCACATTGTAAGGTGTCTATGAAGATTAAAGAAAGAAGGAAATAAAGATGGATATAAAAAAAAGACCTGTAGGCTACATCGTACAATGTTGTTCAAAATACAGTAAACATCACTGATGGTGCCTTTACAACAGGCTTGCTTCATCTCACAGAACCTCCTTAATATTCCCCTCCTCAGCCCGTGTTTTTGATAAGGTACATTGCCATTCAGGGGTCCTGTCTCAGGGGCTTGTTTCAACACACAACTTTAATGGGTTGGAGGGGAAAAAAACAACGTAATGATATTTAGAATATGAATTTGAATAAGATGGAACAAGCCAATTAAAGATGTGGTGTGTCTCGGTAGGCATGCATAAGTGGCTCTGACTGAATGAAGAAGGGGAAAAAAAAAAAACATTGCAAGTTTCTCTTGTTCAATTTTAATATAAAGCTTAAAATACAAGGCCATGCGTGGCCTGTCAGTCAGCTGTGTGGCTACAGTTGCATAGCAGATTAGGAGGTAAAGGTCTGTTGTATTCATGAGCTTTCCTGTAAGTATGTACCTGAGGATGCATACATTAGCTCCTCCAATTGTTGATTTTAGATTGATAATAACGGATTATAAGAGTTCAAGTACTTAGGTACATTTATATATATATATGTTTAGTGTCTTGAGCTTAAAGCATAACTCCAGTTTGTTACAATGTCTCCTAAGAATTGTATTACCAATTTGTTTTCTCCATTACATTATGGTGCCAAATGTAATCGCTGCGTGTTACTAAGCATGCTTTGCCTCATGCTTCATGGCTTCTTTCACAACAATGACCCGCTAGCTGTACATTATCCCGCTTATTACATGGCTACTTACTTAAGAAATCAATAATTCAACACAAAAACGGTGCACCACAGTCTGACATTAGAACTGCGCCCATAGCAACGGTCTGTTATATATAGTTGTAAAGAAATAGCAGACCGTAGAACGCCGTGATTAACCAGTCAGAATCGAGTATTCAACAACACCGTGTAATAATAAAGCATTAACGCAAATTCGTTTTAATGTTCTAACAAGTTAAACTTCATGAAACGTTACATTTTGAACACAAACAAATAGCCTTCTTTAGGTTTAGGCAACAAAACCACACAAAATTTGTTTTAATGCCATTAATTTGTTTAACGCATTAACACTACTTCCGATTTTTAGGTTGTAGCGGGCTCAGTTTTAAAGCTATAGTGAAGATACTGATATCATGTGAAACTAGAAACCTAGGAATCCCTTGGCACCATGTCATACTAGCTTATCACGAAGGAGGTTAAGTAACGCTCCGAAACTTGCGCTAAATTTTGGCGAGGAAAAACTGGCATGGCCATTTTCAAAAGGGTTCCTTGAACTCTTACCTCAAGATATGTGAATGAAAATGGGTTCTATGGGTACCCACGAGTCTCCCCTTTACAGACATGCCCACTTTATGATAATCACATGCAGTTTGGGGCAAGTCATAGTCAAGTCAGCACACTGACACACTGACAGCTGTTGTTGCCCATTGAGTTTAGTTTGCCATGTTATGATTTGAGCATATTTTTTATGCTAAATGCAGTACCTGTGAGGGTTTCTGGACATCATTTGTCATTGTTTTGTGTTGTTAATTGATTTACAATAATAAATATATACATCCATTTGCATACAGCAGCATATTTACCCACTCCCATGCTGATAAGAGTATTAAATACTTCAATACAAATCTCCCTTTAAGATACATTTTGAATAGATAAAAAATTATTTGTGATTAATCGCAATTAAATATTTCAATTGACAGCCTTAGTTAATAGAAGCCGTAATTCGAATGACGTTACATTTCCCCCAAACGATGTTGCAATTTAGAGCTATATCAACATAAATTCTAGAAGACGGGACTCCTTATTTTCATTGTTTTGGCCATCATTTTTATAGGTGATAATAACATGGTGCTGACAGGGAACACAGCAACTTGTTTTTCAAATAACTTCTGTTGTAATTAACCAGAATTATTCTTTAAGCCAGCGGTCCGTTTAACCACATTGTTATTGCGTGCAACTGCAGTGACTGTTAATGTATATAGTATATACTGCACAGCTGTTATAAGGTGCCTGTCATTACTTCTATTTACTGTGTGTATGCATATATGTGAGAGTGAGTATCAATGGGTCACTCGTGTCCCCTCCAGCTACTTTGAACAAAAAAGCTTCGAGCTTATTAGTTTCGTACAAGAGAAGAAGAAGAAGAAAAGAAGAAAAGAAGACAGGACTGAGCTCACCAAAGAGACACCAGGTGAGAGATAGAAGTGTGGGTGGATTTTATTTGAATTTCCAGCTGTTACATATTCAGCAGGGAGAGTGGGGCAGGGCGGGAGCGGTGCGCTCTACTTGGTGTGTATAATGAAATAAAATGAGGGTATTGGTGACAAGAGGTAATGTAGGAAAGATGGGGTGCAATAAGGGGGATTAACCCATTTCAAATCGAAATCTAAAGTTACATGTATTTATCATTACAATTAATACAAAAGAGAGCAAGTTCAGGAGGAACTGGAATCGGCACAGGGCTATAAACGAGAGAGGCGGTTGGTGAATTGAGAGCAAAGTGATAGCACGGGGATAAACAGGAAGGAATGCATGGATGGAGAAATAGTGAAAGGAGAGAGAGAAAGAGAGGTAGGATCCTCATACCTGCTATCCCTCCGCCCATTAAATTCACTTTAACGTTTGCTACATCTGTAATGTGGCATCTCAGCACCCTTTCCACCCTCCCCTGGGACACCAGGATAATCTCTGCTAAGCCTTCAGGAGAGAGGGATTTTATCCTTCCACTGACAGATAGAGAGAGACAGAAAGAGGGTGAGGGGAAAGGAGCTGGCTACTGGAGGATAACGACATAGATAATGAGTTAGCTGTCAAAAGACTTTTTTCTTCCTCTCCTCCATGTTCCTCAACTCACCCAGCTGCTTAATCAGTTGAGAGTTGCTTTTGCACTTGCTTAATATTGTATTAAATAAGCGGTACAGAATAGAGTCTGTAAAGCAAGGGCGTAGGTTTTGTTTCAAAATTGAGGGGGGGACATATTAAGCATGGAAGATTTGAGCATCAAACACTTCATTTCCTGCATTCTGTTGAATTTGTATTCATCAATTTATGGCGGATATGTCTTTATTCATGAGAGGGAAAATAAATTCAGGCGTCGGATGAAAATTCAAAACATGAAAATTAGGGCTGTCTAAGTTAACGTGAGAACGCAAATTTGTTTTAACGGCACTAATTTCTTTAACGCATTAACGCAACCTGCAATTTTTAGGTTGTAGCAGGCTCAGATCTAAAGCTGGAGTGAAGATACTGGCATCATATGAAAACCTAAAGGAATCCATTGGTACCAACCATGTTATACTAGCTTGTTGTGAATGTGTCATATACTGTAATTCAGTAAGGCTCTCAGGCCTTATTCTCTCTCCTGTAGATCAACTTTTAATGTCATCCCTGTTGAATCAACACACATGTAGGCATGATTCACTCTTCCCTTCCCTTTTGTGTCTTTTGTTTGGGGAAGTAACCTTTTCAAATATGCATGTGGCACCTATTCAAGTCAATGATGCATTAATTAATTTCGATTAATTTATAAACCTCTGGATTTTAATAGCTCAGTTGTATTTCAGCAAGAGTTCTGCTCATGTTTCTGCAGATTCAAAACACATCCCACATATCTGTGTTCACTGACATTTTGATTATCAAGTCTTAATATTTTAAGAAAAAGTTTCAATATTATGATAATAAAGTTGTAATTTAATGACAATGAAGTCATAATTAAAAAAAAAAGTAATTTAATGGCATCAATTAAAGTAATTATAATAACATGATATGACATTGTTGCTGCTATGAGTCAAGTCGCTTTCTAGCCTTTCTTCAAAATAAGTTCTCTGCTACTTTCATGGTTTTACAGGGGTGGGTAAATGCATGTGTTCTAAACATTGAGGGGAGGTGTCCCCTGTGTCCCCCCGAAACCTACACCTATGCTGTACGGTAGTACTGCATGTGAGTGAGAGTTGTTATTTTTCCAAGACCAGATGTTTACATATTTGTTAACTGCAGATATGCTGTAACTTACGGAAATACTGAAACTGTTTTCTGCTTGATGAAAAGGTTGCATCTTGTCTAATCAAGCCCCCAAGAGACTGTGAGGTGTTGTTTTGTGAGGCGAGCCACACAACCTCATTACAAAACAAACAGCTGTAAGACAATGAACACATTTTTGAACACTCCGACATGACACCTTTTAATACCTGAATTTGAGCCATAAGGTCTAATAAAGATTGAAAAATTCCTTTCATTTAGGGATGTTAATAATTAACCGTTTAACTGTTAACCGACATTAAGAATTTTGACAGATTAATGATATCAGTTAAACGGTTAAAAGAAATATTAAGAATTAAATAAAAAGCTGAGCAAACTTGAATCAGTAGTTGGCTGGCAAGCAAGACAGGGAAGCTTGGCTTGGGTCTTGAGGAGTTGTAGTATTTATTCACCGACAAATAAACTGTACACACACTGCACTGCTACGTTCACAGCTATAACATTACTGATAACTTCATACTCACCATCGCACACACGGTCTGCCGGACACTCGCTAACGTTACGCCAGGCTGACAGAGTACGCCAGGCAGACACACAGCTGACAGCTAAACTAAATGATGCAGTGGGGACTTACTGGGGAAGTGGCTGCATGTGTCCACGACAATTCAAGCAGCATCATGGCTGCTAACTCTCCCCGATGGGTGAACTGGAGACTCAGTTGTCTGTTTTGCGCATACACTGCAGCTGGAGATAAATGATGGATTTAACGTGTTTGTGCATCTGCTTATCATTGCAGCTGGGTGGCTTGTTAGGCACTAAAACCACAGCACCGTTGCATGCAACGCACTAATTTTGACGGTTAACAGTTAATCGGTTAACGAGGGTCGGCTATCAGTTAGAAAACCAAAATACAAAATTAGCATCCCTACTTTCATGTCATTCATGAGTGCGAGAAGCCACCACGAAATGGCCCAAAACGCCCAAGTTTGGGGCCATTAGTAATTTTTCGGTATATTAGCTGAGCAACTATATCCACGTTTCTTAATACATACAAGGTTCTAATGCCAACTTCAACAGAGCTAAATAACTCACACTGTTTTGGAGACAGCCCTCTTTTGTTCTGTAACTAGGGGACTTGCTCATAAACTGAATACTGTATCTGTTCTTCTGTTATTATGTGCTAACGTTAAGATATGATACCACAATTCCACAGAGTTTAACTAACTGCATCTCATGCATCAGCATATTGACCCTGTAAACATATTGTTAGTACACATAGTGATAAGGTTAGGGTTACAGCACATTTACAGTCACATCTGTTAGTAACCTTGTAATACATAATAGATCACGGTAGGGGAAATTCTCTTTGCCATGACCTTCTGAGTGGCAGAACAGCTGGTAGGAGTGAAACTGACATGTAGTGTTATTGCCTATTTTGTTTTAAGTAGCTGGAAAACAAATTGCTCCCTAAATACAAGCTGCCAACTGTGAAGAACTGTTGACACCAGAATTCAACTGACAACTAATAGTAGTATATAGTTTGACATTTTGGGAAACGTGCTTATTCGCTTTCTTGCCGACAATTAGATGAGAAGATCGATACAACTTTCACTTTTGTTGAGGGAATCTAACTTCTTTGACAAAAACAAACTCTACAGTCTAGTTAGGGGTGTGTAACTAGACTGTAGATATATAGCTGTCTTTTTTCATGCATGGACAATTCACAAGCAAGCAGCAAGCAGTGAGGTACAGAGATAACTGTTATGAGAATGATTTGCAGCAGTGAAACATGAACTTTTTGACCTCAGCTAATGAACATCAAGCTCCATACGGCATGGAATAGCATAGGATATTTTTAAAGATGTCAGAGTAAGAGATGTATTTACTGCATTGGCTGCACTATATAATTTAGTATGTCTAGTATGCAAGTAAAGGAATGTAATGTATATGATTTAACAAAGCAAGCTTTCATACCAAACACAGCAGATACTGATTTAGATAGATAGCCGATCTCTCTATTTACATATACTGGTTTAACACAAGTCAGCTACTATAAAATGTCATGATATTAATTTTTTCATGTATTACATAATGATAATGAGGATTAGTTTTGGTAAAAATTGCAAATTATACGATTGCTCGTGGAAAAATGTAGCAACATATTGTAACTTCTCCTTTATGTAGTGAGATGAAGTTCCTACATTAAATCCTTAAATACTAAAAGCGGTGAGGAGCTTTTATATTAATCCTGCACTGATCTATTTCTATTACCTGGCAACAGGGTTTACGCTAGACTTTTTTTTGGTCAGAAATGGAAGTAAATTTTTCAGTGCATAATAAGTTAATATATTGTGATTTTAGTCATAAATTGTTTCTCTTCGTAATTTCATAATAGGTCTGAGGAAAATGTTGGTATTCCCAAAGGTCATTATGCCTTTGCATTTTACTGCATTATGTTACCCACTTGCGTGGCTTCTAGACGTCGACAGTAACATTAACATTGCCGTTGCTTAGCAGGGGTGGTCTCAATACTTAACCACTTGAACGACAAGCATATTGTGTACACGACTTCTTCTGGCTGAAATGTTATTAAAGGACCATGAAAGTAAGACAGAAATTTTGTCTGCTTCTGACGATGTACAACTTGGTGTGTTATGAGTAGCTCTTGGACATTTTCATTGTGTCAAATTAGCTCTCAGAGGAAAAAAGGTTGGAGACCCCTGTATTTCAACTGTTGTATAATATAAGTTCATATTTATGTTGTCTTGGCAACATAAATTAACAATGTTGGGCTAATTAATATGCTATTAATTGATTGATTTATTTGGTATAATTTCCTAACGGACATTTTGGCCATTTAACCTGCCGGATAACTACACATGATTCTGGCAAAAAGCTGGCTTATGCCGGCTAACGTAAACCCTGCCTGGCAGCGGTTAATGCCGTGAAATCACCATTGTATATCTGTTCTGGCATGTTTACATAGGGCACAGTAAGCTCTACAATAACTGCACTATCATGCTGTCCATAACATCAGATCTTGTGTTGGACAATTTCTGAAAGGACTATAAATTCAATCTTCCTCCTCAATCTTTCCTATTTGCTCTAACCTGTACTCCAGTGTTCTGTCAAGTACATCTAGTTTATGGCAATTTGATGCATGTAGGTACAAATATGATTCCTGTCTGTTTAATTTTAGTGCTGCTTTCTGTTACTCTGTTATGCCATCAAATTCATTCAATTTTGGAAAGAGCGAACATGTTAATCTCAGGGGGGCCTCAAAGTTTTTCAAAGCCAGTGTGTGAGTGTGTGTGTGTATTCCACAGACTTATGAATATAACAAGAAAAAGGTCAGGGCAAAGTAGAGGAAAGATGAGAAAGAAAAACAAGTAAGACGAGTGTGTTTTGCAAACTGCCCCTTCAATGTGCACATTTCTTTGAAAAGAAGACCATATTCAGGTCAATGTCAGGTCAACGCAGCAGCTGTTTGATGTTGACAAGCTTGACAAAGACATAACTCTATACCAGTGAGCAATGCCATGGGTAAGACCCAGCAGAGACCTTCAGCGCTAGTAAGACAGACATGCTGGGACAAGAGACCTGCCACTGCGACCAAACACGGAGTGACAGGAGAAGGTGGATGATAAAACCGGCGGCGGTGGAAGCCTGTATGACAGGTGGGAGTGTATGGAGCCCAATTATGAGAAAGTGTGTAGGGAGCAACATGGATGGGGAACATACGCGTTTTGCACATCTCCGGCTTCGTTGGGATTCGTGTCAGATAAGGCAGAAAGAGGACTTTCAGTATTTCAGAATTTTGCTGCAAAGTACATTCTTCAACCGGGGACATTGGTTGGGGAAGATGTGGTCCCTTAAAAACTTTGCTTACAGAGTGGAGAGATCCCAATCGATGGGATCAGTTTTTTACTTTGCATGCATGCCTTTTTTTTTTTATGTGACAACAGCTTTTACCGCTTTTTGAGCGACTGGAGACCAATGAACATAGAAAGTGCATGCTTGCACTATTATCATTATTATGAAAAACAAGGACATTTTGGGGACAGTTGCCATCCATTTCTCCCAGGCTGTAGGGAAGAGAGACAAGAAAAGACAACACTCCCTGTCAGATGTTTCCGTGTGGCTTCCCATTCTGTGGCAGAGGCAAAATCTTGAGCACACCACATACTGGCGGTTACACGGGCATGAGGGCTCATTGCACAGTTTAAGTCGAGGAAAATTGCCGTTATTCAGCAAAATGTCATGCTTTTGTGAGGTTTGGTTGAAATTGCAAAAATTCCGGCAATTGCACGATACAAAACTTCTGGGGAGCCTCGCATTTTCACTGAAAGCTTTCAAAAACAGCAAATGGGCTGGACCTACTTTACTCCTACCTCCTTCTTCTCACAAGATGAATACATATACATATCAACTCATGATGAGAGTCTGGCTTTGGAGGCTAGCTGGTACAGTACGGCCTTGTTGGCAAACGTCAGTAGTGTAAGAATTCAGCATACAGGAGATGAAAACGCGACTTTATTAGAATTCACAACAACCAGCGTGTGTAAGATAGAATTTCTCCGACCTCATTTAGGAGCAGGGTTTTCCATTAGTCAAGTGTTGTTGCTGCTTGCTTAACCAAGGGGAAAATGGGTTTTTAAAACTGCCACTCCTGAATATGTTCACTGTGTGTGTGTGTGTGTGTGAGATGGTGTTCATATTTGGGTGTGTGCACATACATTTGTGAGGCGACTGCAGTATGAGCTTGTGAGTACAGGTACGAGAGTGCACAGAGCAATGGGGCTCTGTCTAATGGATTTAATGCTGACAGTGGGGTTCAGCGGAAGGATTTGACAGTCGTCACATTCTCAGTTGAGGCTATAGAACTATACTAGTGCTGCTGGGCAAGAAATAATTAATTCAAATGAATCATCCTCAAGCTAGAAACTTACTGAGTCTGTATTAGTACGTATTGTTCCAAGGAGTTCTGAGTGAACAACATCATTGTCTAGGCTGCATCTGTATATACTGTAGAAGCATAGTCACAACAATAATCAAGATTGTGGCTAGACCTGGAAATAAAAAACAATCAAGTCTGAGTCTCTGTAGTTTATACTTATTCTATGGCATTGTGCGTCACTATGGTGCGTCACAGCCTGCCAGTTCCATCCTCCTTCAGCAAAGGCGTTCATCATCATCATTAGTAAACTAGCAGATGTGGACATGAGTGGGAACAAAGAGGCTTGTCTCGGAAAAGAGATGAGATAATAGGAAAGCTGTTTACAGTCACAGTCAAGCACATTATTTCAGAAGGATTATTGGTACCTGCATCTATCAGTCAATTCAGCGTGTCAACTTCACAAAGCAACACACATCCCAATTACAATTAACTACTGTATCTTCTAAATACCTGACAGCCAATGAGGATGTACATCCTGGCACCATTTACTACTCTACAATAGGGTTGGATCGGTGGAAACATTTTCAAACTGGTTTGATATTGAGCCAAACACTGGACTGGACCGTTACACTGAATATTACCTCTATAGGTGTCGGACTTGACTCAGCAGCCATCCCACCAAAACTCAGAGGAGCGGCTTGTCATCAAAATGAGAATAGCTGGTCCACCTTAAAAGTCAGCCTACCTTAAGTGAGCCTGGGTTAAAGTTGTTGATAACTTTGGGGATAACCCCATTCACTTTAATCAGCAGGTGGAAAACAAGACATGGGACTTGCTTTCCACCCGGGTCTTGAGGAGTTGTAGCATTTATTCACCGACAAGTAGTATAAACTGTACACACACTGCACTGCTACGTTCACAGCATATAGCATTACCGCTAACTTCATACTCACTGTCAGTCACACGCACACTCGCTAACGTCACGGGCCGCCAGGCTTGCAATAGACTGGCAGGCGGAAATCCATCTTGTCTCGTCACCCCCAAAACACATGAACTTCTAGTAACTCTACTGAAATTTGATCTCCTTTGTCACCGGCCTTGGCTCAGCAGACACGCACGGCCTGTCAGACACAAGCGGCTCCGTTAGTCCATTTATAAACAAACATAATATTATGTTAACCATGTTGTCATATTGCGTATTACTAATGCAATACCAGCTGGATTTAGCGTCGTGACGCCGTCAGCACAGGTTGCTGATGTAAGCGACTTTTGCCAGAATGTGTCATAATGACAAATGCCGGTTCAGTCGGTTTGCATAAAATCAAACTGTTGTAAGCTCGTACACCAGACCAGACCGGTCACACTGGAAATCAATCCAACTCTACTCTACAAGTAAAAAAACAACTCAAACATCATAATGAGAAGCGTACTGCATAGACTCATACACCATGTAGTAGTTGTTGCTTTAATACGCATAGTAATTCAGGACTAGCCCGGAGCAGACTGGAACAAAGGATCACAGCAAGAATGAGACAAGCAACGGCCGTCAAGGGGGACCAACCCACTAACACAAACTCACGCACCCTTCAAGATGAGTATCATTTTGAGTTTCAGTCTCGCTGGAACAATTAGAGTGTAAGAGAAGGCTGAGCTCCTGTCTGCTCATCTTCACTGAGGATTAATTAATTCTACTATAGTCTATAAGGATTGCAGTAAGAAAATGAGGAGGGGGTGTAAATGAGAAAGACAATATTTTTGTCACAACTTTACAACAACTTTATCAACTTCAAACTTGGGGAAACCGCAGTCTGAATCAAATATGGCACTAAATCACATTTGGTCCATTTAACGTCTTACTAACGTCGAACTGTAGAAACATGGCAGCTCTGTATGAGGATATACAAGGCTTATTCTAAGGCAACAAAAATACGATTCCTATTATCAGGTGATTATTAGGGCTTTCAAAGTTAAGGCAATAATAATGCGTTAATGCAAATTTGTTTTAATGCCACGTATTTCTTTTACGCATTGACGCAACTTGAGATTTTTAGGTTATAGCGGGCTGATGAAGGGCTTGAGTGAAGATACTGGCATCATATGAAACTAGAAAACCTAAGGAATCCAATGGTACAAACCATGTAAAACTAGCTTGTTGCGAGAGAGGGGCGAGAGTCTAAATAACGCTCCAAACTTACGCTAAATTTTGGTCAGGAAAAACTATCATGGCCATTTTCAAAAGGGTCCCATGACCTCTGACCTCAAGGTATGTGAATTAAATGGGTTCTATGGGTACCCACGAGTCTCCCCTTTACAGACATGCCCACTTTATGATAATCACATGCAGTTTGGGGCAAGTCATAGTCAAGTAAGCACACTGACACACTGACAGCTGTTGTTGCCTGTTGAGCTTCAGTTTGCCATGTTATGATTTGAGCATATATCCACAGTACCTGTGAGGGTTTCTGGAAATATTTGTCATTGTTTTATGTTGTTAACTGATTTCCAATAATACATATATACATACATTTGCATAAAGCAAGCATATTTGCCCACTCCCATGTTTATAAGAGTATTAAATACTTGACAAATCTCCCTTTAAGGTACATTTTGAACAGATAAAAATGTGTGATTAATTTGCAAATAATCACAATTAACTATGGCCAATCATGAATAAAAATATTTGAATCAATTGACAGCCCTAGTGATTGCACACTAAATAAATCATACTTAATATTATATTCCATTTCTGCCAATAGATCTCCCTAAATGTTACCCAATGCTCCTTTAAATATCAGTATTTGTTATGCATCTCAATCTACAGTATATTGGCAGAGAGTTTTGGTTGCACAGTTCACCAGTCATATTCACCAGCTACGGTAGTCATGCTCGTGGCACACTGCCTCACTTTTTTCCACTCCACTGCCTTACTATGCAAAGAGTCATGCAAGCAAAGAATGAATGTGCGAAACCCCAGTTGGCCCCGCAACAAATACTCCCCCCCTTCCAGCAGCATTGCCTTGTATTTCAGCTCACACACCGGGGAAGAGTGTGAGGAGAGCCCTATGCTACTTCAGACAGATAGAGATTTGTAGTTGAGAGGTGATTTTACGCTCAGGGGATCCATCATGTGCTAGTAAAATCTTGAGACACTTGCAGATAGATATATAGAGAAAAATAAGGGAAGAATGCAGCCGTTTTTCGTGTTGAACACCTCCACATACACTTGGGTTTCCACTGATTTTCTACATTATCATATTATGTGGGGGAGGAAGTGTTAACTGTGCTCCTTTAGAGACATGAACATGAGCATTATTTCATTATGATATAAATCTGATCGCCTCAACAATGATCATCAACCAACACTAGCTTCATTATGAGGCACTTACAACAACCCATGAAGTCTACGCTATGTTCAAACACGTCCGTAACTTTCAAAGCACATGCGCTGAACAAATACATTGCTATTTGATTTGGTTCTACCAAAGGATGGAGAAGAAACATAATCTTCAGTCTATCCTCATGTGAAAAGTTCACTTGCAGTAGCTTATGCAGTGTAGTTTTTTGTCTATTGCCTTAGGCTTTCAGCAAAGTTTGCTCAACTTTTTCTGCTGTCTCTCTTTGTATCAGAAATGAAAGCAAGCGCGGACTTGGGTTTTCTCAGAGTACCATGGGATTGTCTGTGCAAGTCTTTCAAGCATCCCTCGTCATCTCCATCTCTCTCTCCTCTAAAAACCCCCTGTGGCTTGTGTTCAGACTGTTGTACAGTAGATGTGTGTGTGTGTGTGTGTGTGTGTGTATGTGTGTGTGTCCATATACATGGGATTTTCAGTGAGTGCACAAACCATGTGTCTCTGAAATGTGGCGTTACAAGAGCAAAGGGGCACAAGGTCTCATAAACGTCTCGTGAAGTTCTCTCTCTTTCCGACACTAATCCCACCCCACCCCCATCTACTATCACACACAATTCAAATTCAAATGAGCCATATTGAAATTTTGACATAACTCCAACAATACAGATATTAATTACTCTCAAATGAGAAATTACTGTCAATCACTGTGCAAATAAATTAGTAATTAACCTTCCTCTTCAGGGTAACACTTATTTCTCAATCTCAGCTAAAAACAAGATATAACACATTCTACTCTGAATGTGGCACAATTTTCATTTTCGCAGCTATTTGAGATTTAGTCTTTGTTTTAAGATGAAAATGGTTATTAGTTTGTCACATTTTAGTCATTTCTATCCTTCAGAGTTTGTCTAGTTTTAGTCGACGACAACTCAAAAACGTTTTAGTCCAGTTTTAGTCACTGAAGTCATTTGATTTTAATTCAAGTTTTGTCAGCTATTTTCTTATTATTTAGTACTTCACATTATTTTTGAACATTTCATTCGTCATTTTAGTCAAACTTATTTCACATAAAATTTGTATCTTCTAACTCAACACAGGTTGAACGATTAAGAATGCAGATTTGCAGTTAGTTTGAGTCCTACCTGACTGCGCTCCTTAATAATGCGCGGTTCAGTCGCACCCACCGGTCCGTTATGAGAGATAATCCGCATGTAAAACATGTAAAAATATGTAGAAAATAATAGTTTTTGTTAACAAAATTAACACTAATGTGGCTATTTTTTCTCATATTCCATCACAATAGTTGCAGCTGTAGTTTCAGAAGCTGCAGAGGCCCACAGGAGTGAAGGTCTTTCAGACTAGCTGGTCTACCTGTTCATGAGGCCAGGATGCACTTTAAGGCTTCTGGTTCAGTCACATTTTTCATTAGATAGTATGTTTCCCCATTTACTTTGGAATTTAATTATTTCCCTGATATTTCTCCTCTTTTTTAGGCGGTTCAGTCTGATTAGCCAAGAAATGTCCTATGGCTTAATGGAGTTCATTGAATTGAACCCCAGAACAGGCTGGCCTGGCAGATGGAGACCTACTTATTGCTCATTTTTAACTGAAGCGTTTTGACAATGATAGGAATGGTGGTCTCTCCTATTAAGGAGATGAATTCATTTTGATGGCTCATTTTTTTGGGGCAATTTGTGTAATAGAAGAAATGTTCCATTTATGTCTTTCTCTCTGTAAGACTGTACTGTATGTTTTAGTAAGAGTTTGGCACTGTAGAGGCTGAAGGCAAGCTTTAAGCAGGTGTAGAGCGCACACACTGTGCACATTCATCACACATGCACACACTCGGAGCTTGTGAATCCACACACTCACAGCCAACACATACAAATATTGATATACTGCAGATCGCCCACATCATTTAAACTTTTCCTCATTGAGACAAGTATCAGCAATTAATTGTTGCCATAGAAACACATTTACCTTTTAAGCATATTTCCTGGAGAATGGTGGTATGCTGGTAGCTCACATACCCAATACACATACACACACACACACACACACAAAAAGATAAATAAATAGATAAAAGTGTTGCGTGGGAGATTTATGTATGCATTCATGCATTCATACATAATGTATGGCAGAATCAGGGAAACTGAAAATGCAATGTTTGATTGTGGGTAACAATTGCCTCATGAAGATAATGACTGTAATAACGTTAGTAAAAATAAAAAAAGAATAGTAATTTACAAAAGAATAATAACTTACTAAAGAATACTAAAAATAGGGCTGTCAATCAATTAAAATATTTAATCGCATGATTGTCCATGATTGATCGCGATTAATCGCAGGTTTTTTTAGCTTTTCAAAATGTACCTTAAAGGGAGATTTGTCAAGTATTTAATACTCTTATCAACATGGGAGTGGGCAAATATGTATGCCATGCTTGGTAGCACTGGATTAGGATTTCTAGTTTTGTATGATGCCAGTATTTTTACTCTAGCGTTAAAACTGAGCCCGCTACACCCTCCGAAAGATCGATTGTGTTAATGCGTTGAAGAAATTAGTTGCATTATTATCGCGTTAACGTTAACTGCCCTAATATACAATAATAAAAGCAAAAACTAATCCTAATAAAGTAATGTAGACATGATTTTATAGGCAGAGGATCTAGAAATTCAATGTTTTGTCCATTCACGAGATCAGATATAATTACACTATGTGGGGAACAAATACACAAAGCTGAACAAACAATAATATTAATATTTTGTCTGCTGCAAAGAGGATATACTGAGCGCTGTATAAAACCAATCAGGATAAGTTTAATCGGGTTGTTCGATTGATAAGGGTTAATACTTTGGAGAAGTGGAGAGAAATCTGATTCAAATTGGGTATGACCAGAGAGACTACAAAAAAAAGATGTCAAAAGGGAAACTTGAAAAAAGTTGAGGTGTATGGAATGGCTTAATGTTTGTCATCATGAAAGAAACAAAAATCCAGAGGTCAGAGGACTAAAGTCAGGAGGAAGGCACAGTGAGATGGGTTACAGGACAGTTGCTGAATAATGAAGAGAGAAAGGACATGAAGTGGCCCACTTCCTCTCCTTCCTTTCTTCATTATTCAGCGACAGAGGAGAAAGTTGACGTTTAACAATAGACGGAGAGAGATTGGACGTTGGATGATGAAGCAGCGTGCCAGCAGGTCAACAATGTAGAAAGTTGTGCTTTAGAGTCCCAGAAAATAAATGGGAGTTTCAGGTGGTCCTTGCAGTTGAAGGTGATAACCTGCAGTGTGGCAAGTCATAATCTAGTATGCACTTGTATGTGCTGTGTGACTCTTGAGACTAGATGGTAGGGCTGGACAATATATCCATATAATATCAATATCGTGATATGAGACTAGATACCATCTTAGATTTTGGATACTGTAATGACGGTATAAGTGTTGTCTTTTCCTGGTTTAAAGGCTGCATTACAGCAAATTGATGTAACATTACTGATGATTATTTATCAGAAATCTCATTGTGAAAGCACCAATAGTCAACCCTATAATATCGTCGCAATATCGATATTGAGGTATTTGGTCAAAAATATCATGATATTAGATTTTCTTCATATGGCCTAGCCCTACTAGATGGATATATCATGAACTACCACTCCTAGATATTTGAATGTGGACATTTTCCACTTTTTCATTTATTCAATTTTCTCTTTATTTAATAATTCCACAATACATAGCTTCTAAAAGAACACAACAGCCTCCAAAGGTTCATTTTGAAAAATAGTCTATCTGATATTTATACTGCAAAGCACAGCTTGAATGCGCAACAACTTAAGGTTCTGACCTGAAGGCCGTACATTTCTCATCAGCTTGCTGGTTTGACAAGCAGCAAATGAAATACATTGCGACACACTATTACAAAAATAACCAGGAAAAAAAAAAAACACATGGTGATTCTAAATGTGGGGCTTTGGAAATTCAATGAAAACCAGACATATTTTTCCCCTCTGTCACACGCACCAAAAATCAAACCAGGTTCGGAGTAGACAGTAGTTTGATGCTGAAAACAGTTGCACATGTTGAGAATTTGTGTGTGTGAGATGTTGCTTACAAAATGAAACTCGTGAGCTCGTGTTTACAACATGGGAAGTCGTGTACACGATATGCTTGGCGTTCCAGTGATTAAGTCGTGAGAACACCGCTGCTAAGCAACGGCAACATTAACGTTACTGTCGGCATCTAGAGGCCAGAGAGGTTAACAATTTTAGCAAGCTAGCAAGTGGGTAACATAATGCAGTAAAGACAAAGGCAAAATGACAGAGGAAAAAGATGAGGCCGTTGGGAATATCAACATTTTCCACAGACATATTATAAAATTATGAAGAATTACAATATACCACTAAAATGACTTATGTACTGAAAAATTAACTTCCATTGCCTCCGCCATTTCTGACATCAATAAACATGTCACAACTCGTGAACTCAGAGTTTTCAGAAACTTTCCACTTACGAGGTTGTGAATACCTCAAGAGGGAGGCGTTCATATGGACTCTTCTTGTTAACACGACCCCATTTGAAGGCACCGAGAGAGAGAAATACATGCTTCCGACCTAAGAGTTAGAGCTTCCTCCTTATTGTGTTAGCTTTATAAAGACATTTGTTATGTGCATATCTCCACCGATGGGACCATAAGCCCTGAAATAACAGGAATTATGTTTCAAAGTGGACTTTTTTCCTTTAATATTTAGTTGTTTCGATGAACGCCAAAGCTCGTCTTTGTTAGAACATTTCTTAGCCCCTCCCTTGAAAACAAAGAAAATGTCTTACTTGAGATGAGAGGGAGTGGTACATAAAAAAGACTGACGGTCAGACACACAGACAGCTCGCCACTCTGTGTCTGTGTTTCCGCGTCTGTGTGTTTAGTAAGTGTTGCCAGGTTGATGCCCGGGGCGAGTTATTAAGCAGCAATCCTGGTGCCTCAGGCCACTGTAAGACCTTTGCTGTCTCCTAATGCAGCCAGGGACAGTGTGAGTGTGAGTGTGTGGCTACATCTTTGTACATGTGAGCAGTGGCAACTGTGTGTCATTTCATTTGTGTGTGTGTGTGTGTGTGTGTGTGTCTGGTACACTGAGGAATGGTCGCACAATACGACGCACTATATTCAGGAGGGGTAGCGGATAAAGAAGTGTGTGGTTGCGGTTACACAAACGAAGGATTCTCTGGAGATAACCATGTCTTCCCTCTCAGCGTGCATTTGTCCTTATCAGGTGGGGAATACTTCCTTTTTTTTCTCCCCCCCCACCTCGCTTCAGAGTTGGCTTAGATTTGTGCATCATTTTAGGGCAAGTAGTGATAAGTCTCCTCTATCAGAATATTTCAGCAATGTGTCCATTGTGTGCCAGACTGCTGCTGGCACATCAAACCTATTCTGGGGCCCTAAAGCTATGTTAACAAGTTTGCAGCACAACTACAAGTGAATGGGCTTGAGGATGGATGTAGATGTGTGCCTGCATTGAAGAGGCACATCCATATGTGTGTGTGTGTGGGTGTGGGTGTGTGTGTGTGTGTGTATTCTCCACTGGCCTGCAGTAAAGGCTGTGAAATTGTTCAGGTCAGAACTATTTACTCGACTGCTGTAAGTGTGTGTGTGTGCCCTCCACACATCGTTCCATGGCTAAATGTTATTGCTGGAGAGATTACACTCCTTATATCCCTATTACCAGCTGCTCTCTCTCACTTTCTCTGCCTCTCCCTCCACCTCATATTCATTTTCGTCTCTCCATCCACCGTCTGCTTTCATATGTCTTCCTCTTTCACCACGTATATATCGCTCTCCCTTTTTTAATTCTCTGCTTCTCTTGGGAAGCACTGGAGTCAGGGAAGGGTTTAAACATCAGGGTAAACGGGGTGATACTGCATTTTGACACGCCACATATTATTTCCCCTTCGATTTCACTGGCTCGCGCGCGGAATGTGGGACTTTCTTCCTCCCTGCATCTCCTCTGCTCACCCTTTCTCCTTATCTTCCTGTCATAATGTGTTGCAGGTGGGAAGGCGTAGTGGCTGAACAGATTGCACTATACCTTCCAAATACCTCATGTTTTTAATTCATTACTGGCTGTCCTCTGTTCAACGAAATTGAGCTTACAAAAGCATAAGGGGATAGGAGAGAAAAACTAGGGGACTGATGTTGCACTGCATGGCTAGTATAGGGCTGGGATGATATACCTAACTCCTGATTCGATACTATCACGATATTTTGGTGCTGATTCGATATGTATATTTGATTTTTAAGAATAGCGATTCTACAAGTATTGCGATTCAATATCAAGTTTTATTGCGATTTTTGTTTACTTTTTTAACACCAGACCATGGGAAAAGTTGAATCATACGTTTCTAGGGACCTTTACTTGGAAAATATCTTAAATTAATACAGTACAAATGTTTGATTTTCAGCATGTATGTAGTCAGAGATGTCCTGAAGTCAAATATATCAGTCATTGTCAGGCATTATTTACTGAATTTTTTCCAGCAACCCAAAAATCAAAGAATAAAGACATCTCACCTCACAAATTAGTGGTATTTTATTTTTTTAACATATAAGGTACCATGTAATGTTATATGATTCTGGTGAATATAATACAATCAATCTTATTTCCATATATGTATTTTGAATATACAGTTCCCATTATCAACACCTTATTTTGAAAACCGGACGTAGTCACGTGTATACTTCCGCTGACTTCGCCGTCAGCTTCGTTCTCTTTATACATCCATGGTCAGCTCCATCTGGGCCGTTTGAATGCATTTAACATAAATGTCAGTATATGGGTGCTCTACAGTTGTTGCGTCGGCTGATTTGACGGCTGGCTTGACCGCACGTTATCACGATACGATAACGTTTCCTGTCCATGACAGAGTCAGCATGCAACTTTAGCAATGATGTCTAGCTCTGCTTTGGTTTGACGGATACAGAACGGACATGACGTCACGTTACTCAGACTACAGCAATAAAAACGGTAACTTCCTTCTGCCTCCGCATAGACTCAAGTGAAGCAAATATATTGATTCTGGTATTAAAAAATAGATTTCAAAATTTAAAGAACAAAAAAAATCGTGATACATAGGTGGTTTGTTTTTTCCCTACCCCTGATGGCCAGTGATGGTCAAGCAATCTCATTTTCCAAGCTAAACTTGAGCTTGATTGGCACTGAGTTGTGCCAAACCACGCCAGGGACCTCCGATGTCGTGCCAAAGTGCGCCCGACCCGCCTCCAAGCCCCTTTCTCCCCTCAAATAAGCATGTGTGAGCGGGCGGGATGCGAGCGAGACTTAACTTTGTGCAGGAGACCAGCGGCTATTCTTGATGAAAACAAGTCTACTAAAACTGCAGAGAGGAAGAGAACAAGCAGCAAAAATAACAGGGGACTATTATTGGGAAGAATATAGGAGATGAAATGTGTTTATCCACCGTTTTACAGCCACTCTTTTGACCTCTACACACACACACACACACACACACACACACACCTTGAAGCGGGTAACCCTGTTGTAATGGAGATGCAAATCCCTGCAGTGCTGGGTTGACCTGCAGAGTCAAACCAAGGCAAGCCAAGCCAGCACACGGTTTTATGGAAAAACCCTATAGCTGTTGATCATTTGTTTTCCCCCTGTATGGGAAGCACATGCGCACTCAAACATGTGCAATTACACTAAAATTTCAAAAATTGGACAGTCCTACTGTATGTCTCTGGATTGATTGATTTTTCTAGATGATTTTAGTTAACATTATCTGCATTTTGTGTTGGCAGTGTGGTTTGTAGTTGTACAAACTGTTCTGACAACCTACACAATGTGCTGCATTAGATACCATTTTTTCACACCATCTTATTATGGATCTTAATAGCTAATCAGATTGCATGCAGAGTAACAGTTGCTGCGGAGTATTCACCCAAACAGTGTTGGTATTTAAACAAGATGAACCCAAGCTGTTTGTGTTTGTTTACTTGTTGTTTTAAGGATGCCTCGCAGTGATCTCCTAGGTAATTACGAATGTAAATACATTGATTTCTGAGAAAACATTCTGAATAAACTGTTAAACACACCGCACGATTTATGAGACAGCATATTGCTCTGATAAAAACACCATATTTTTGCATGATCTACCAATCGGATGTAAGCCACACAGCAACTTTTAACAGGACTACATGCAAAAACAAATGTATCCCTAACCGAAGCACCTGCACCACTTTGTAAGTTGCCTATGAAATTGTGATTTATGATGACATTTCAGATATTTGACAGCAAACAACTCCAATGACAAACATTTCAAAATGATGGTAAGCAGGTGATTTGGATCACTTTTTGACCACTCTGGCTTGCCTGCCATCCTCTCTCTGCTGTTCAATCTACCTGCCTCCCCTGACTGTCTGACAGGCAGATGTTTGGGCTGTGAGGTGAGGAGGTGACTCCACTGGGAGTCCTCTCCCCAGTAATTGGCTGTCACACACAGCTTCCCAAAGTTGGCAAACGGATTTCTTGGCATCCGTGAGCATAGGGGGGTAAGGCCAGGGATAATATGGCAAGGTGAAGGCTTTAACTGCAGGTGTAAGTGTGTGTGCTTAACCTCTTACTAGCACACTCTGTCTCTCTCTCTCTCAGTTATCTACCTCTTCGCCTGTCTTTCTTCCACTCTTTCACTCTTACTCTCTAACCTTCTACTGATCTGGTACTCCGTCTTGCTGCGTACACACCTTGGCATTGCTCAGTCTCCGTTTTTCTTCCAGTGGTCACTTCATAGTCGTCTACTACCAGCTTACAAATCCTCCTCCTTGCCTTTTCTATCATATTTTCCTGGCACCCTCTTAATCACAACACATTGCTGATCTCCCCCAAGAATATTCTTGTTGTTTTTTTTAACTTACTTATCAGTGGACACGCATTGGCAACAAATGTAGTGTGAAAAGTATTTCCTCTACCAGGCCCTAAATGACCTGAAGAGACAAGGGAGAGGGCACAGAGGGGCCAGACAACGCCACCTTAATCTTTGCTCTCCCAAAGACTAACTTTTAAACGCCTTTAATTAGTACACAACATGTCTGCCACACAGATAAGTTTGTAGTGAGACAGAGAGGTGGCTTCAAGTCCAATTGTAGAAGATTTAATTAGAGATCACCTATTTAAAAAAATACACAAACCGAGTTAAAAGGTTTGTGGAAGGAAAGAGGTCTACAGTTTATTGTAATTAGAATGAATTGCTTCAATGGAAGTCACTGATAAAATAACAAACAAGGCTCCAGACGTTTTAGATTGGTTGCTCTGGTGCGTCTAACCGTTTCATTTAGGTGAACTAGCACAAAATATAGGTGCACCCAAATTTTTTCAAGGTATCTTTTGGTACCGTAATAACCCATTTTAAGCGTTTTGTCAGTCCCCAAAGGCCTAAACGGGATGTCACCAGAAATTTAGTAGTCGATACCAATACCAGTGCAATTCCACGATTCTCTATACCAATTCAATGCCACGGTAAAAAACAAAAGTAAAACAATAAATCCCATATACTTCAACATACACTCCCTTATTACCATTTGCATACTGATTTCTGCTAGGAAGTTAAACAGGTCATAATTATTCTCTAATATCTATTTTATATTGCTGTGAAAACATCTCCTTCAAACAACTTCTCACCAAAAACTACATTTTACTAGATTACATTTGAACACATGATAATGTTTTGATTTACATTCAACCAATATTGATTTTTACAGAATAGAGCCTGAAGGCATCATAATGTTAAATCAACGCACACCTCCTGTTAACTAGCTCTCGTCCTGCAGATTTCAACATGGATTTGTTGTTCACAATGTAGCAAGGCGGTTCCCCTGGACGTGTAGATAATTTAACAGTCTACCTATGGTACCATCAGCTATCCAGATATTTGCATATTTACGTTGGTATAAGAGTAGCATAATATCAGCTGTTTGGCGATCATCTGAGCAGTGCCCTCCTCACTTGTGAAATTAATCCGGCGCCGTGTTCAGGATTAGGCATTTTACCAGGGACCGAGCTTTTTTCTTGACGACAAAACAATCAATAGTTCTATTCATTTCTAATTATCTATATGTTTTATGGTTGTGATATTGCTCGTGGAGAAGTACAGGATTCAGTTACACACAGAGACAGATCTGTCAGGCACACCGGTGTGTCCAATGAAAATATTTAGTCGCACTCCACAGATTTTTGGTCGCATGGTCGTACTCTAGAGCCCCGTCAGCTGACTGTCAAGCTTTAAAATGTAATATTTATAAAAAAATATTTCTACATAATCAAAAATAACAAACAAGGCAGACTGAAAGTAGCAATACTAGCATCCTCTACCTCCTCTACTAACAGCCACCCATACATCAAGTGTGCCAAGTATTGGCACAGTTTAATTTCCGCCTCAATACACATCTCTACTGGTAGGATTTACACGGTCTCCCTTAGTGCACAGCAAAAAATGAATTTTCACGCGGAGAAACTCAAGCATTCTACACAGCAAGCACACGATGCAAGACAGCTCAACCTGTGTCATCTTAGCTGGGTATTAATCCAAAAGTTTAAACACCTCTTCCACCATGTTGCTGTGGTAGGAAGTGTCACTGTGAGGCGGCGACTAGGCAGTTCGAGGAATCCTTAGTGTAGATTTCTTTACATAATCTACCCTGCAGCTGACCTTAACCCAGGTTAAACTGTTATTGTATAATACTGTGTAGGACACTAAGTAGCTTAATTCCTAACCCCCACTACTTTTCCCAATTTATTTTAATCTCCTCTGAAAGTGTCCTCTCCTAACCTTCTCTCTTCACTGAGGGGTAAATATCTATAATTTCATACAAACTGTACAACACTAATCCGCCACAAGCTCAACCAGTCTTTAACATTAACCGAGCAGTTCACAGCTGCTACCTAAATCCTACTTGTTACAAGGAACTGAAAGGATTCACCCGAGCAGATGACAATAATGCTGTCCGTTCAGGTTGATCTCTTATTAATTTGTGTAGCATCTTATGACAGCTGTGCCTGTTGGTTTTGTATGTTGAATTTAAATAAGAAAAGCTACAAGTGAATGGGGCACAAGTGGTTGTCAGTAGTGTCAGAAAGCTGTATATGCTGCATGCACACATAATATGACAAACCAACCCATAATTAAGAGAGAGAAAAGAGCAGTGGCGCCATCTAACCTAAATGTGTGCACTATGCTTAGAGCATTAACTTGTGACAGAAAGTATCTTACATGAGAGGGGATTTTTAAGTAATAGAGGCTGCTGAGGCTGAGACGTGACTCTGAAAAAAGAAAAAGCATCAAGAATCACACTCAAGTTCCTGTCCTGTGTGGTGGTTCTCTGAGATGAAGAGTCTTAATAAGTACACATTGCGTGCCTGAGGCTTAGCTCCACCAAACAACTAACTGTTTTCTTCATTATCGAGTTGCAGGAAATTACAGGACATCCAGTTTTTGATGTAGTTAATTCATAATCAACCAGGGCTCAGACTAGCAGGGACAATAATATCTATAGCCATACTCATATTGTACATCAGCTTGTAGTTTGGGGCAATAGATTGACATATTCAGCTTATAACTAACAAGTGCAGTCTATGAGTTGCACAAATTTGAAAGCATTACTTTACTATGTAGAGCCAGTTGAGACAGTCTCTATATGAATACTCTCTTAATGCCTATAGGATTAATGGGGACACTTTACATTATAGCTTGGTAAAAACAAGGTAATATTAGGGTAAATAGCTTGGTAATGACGGTTTAATAATGATAATTTACAGAGATAAAAACCTGATGGCATTGTCGTATTTCAATAATAATGTAAAGGCAGTATTGGAGTTTTACATGTTTTTTACATTTTACACTAGAACAACTTGGTTAAGGTAACATGGTGGTAATGCATTAAAGCTAGGGTCGACAACATTGGGGAAACCAGCAAGAGTAAGCTAAATTTTAAAAGTATCCAACCAAAGAAAGTCCCTAAATCTAGAGAGAAAGTCGACAAGTCTGCAACACTCCATCCCTTCAGGCCTCCCTCCAAAGCCACTCCCGCACTATTATCATTATGAAACATATAATGAACATGAACGGAGAAATGGCTATTGTTAGTACTCACAGCTGTCAAACTAGCAGCTTGTGGAAGATGACGCAATGGGTGCACGGGCCGAGCGCGCCCAGGGAGACGGTAGGGGTGTAACGATACATTGATCTGAATCGATCTACGATCCAATATCATCGATGCAAAGTGAAAACATCGATACATATCATCATCATCATCATCAAGATACACCTTTATTTTGAAATTCCCATGGCACGTCTGTGTTACCATTTCCGTCCAAGCACACATCCTTCCTACAGAGCCCAGTGATAAACTGTCCAATAATATAGAAATCATTTAGTTGCTTTTTGTGAGTTAATATAAATGTAACCGGTTGTGTTAAATGGGCATATGATATTGTCTCATATCGATCACAGGCCCCTGAATTGAATCAAAATGGTATTGTGACAGACTTTGTAATATCAGCAAACATCGTATCGTTGTCTAAAGAATCAACATATCGTATCATGATGAAACTTGTGATTTACAACCCTAGTAGGAGGGTTTTTCGGGCCGAATGAAATGATTGGACGGCTTATTACAGTTATGCGACCGCCACAGATACTGGATTTTACTTTCCTTTTTTTCATTAGACACTTTATTTATTGACTGCTGTCAGGATGCAAAGAGAATCTCAACAAATATAACAAAAAAAGCTTCTAAAATAAATTACCTACCCCAGCTTGAAGCCAGCGATGTCTTAGTCATTAAAGGAAACCAACACTTTCCTTTGAATGGTTCTTTGTATCCATCCATCCACCGTGAACCCTCCCTAAGACATTGTGTTGGTAGAAAAATACCTGCTACTTCCGCCTTCGCTACTGAACACGTCATTTCAACAGTTTTCATTGGTCTGAATATATGACCAATGGTGCTTGCTGCTTGGAGAGAACAGCCTTTGATATCCTATCTTATCCGTGAGGAAATTAAAAAAAGTTGGCGTTTCCTGGATTTTATTTGTGTCAAAGTTTCATAACAAACTTTTGTGCTGATGATAAACATTAATGTTTACCCCCATCAAACTAGAGGCTACTGCGTCTTACAACTGTATTCCTACTGGTAGCATCACCATGGCGTAGAGATCCCTTGTAGATCCACAAGAGTTCTGGGACTTTCATAGGCAACAAGAAGCCAGCTGCCGTTAGTTGTGATTGGATTTCATGCAGCTCTGCTCATTCTATTGTGTTGAATTTCTCAGAAACGGCTCCCCCTTTCCTCACACCTTGGCGTCCAGACAGGATAAGAGTAAAATCTCTTGATTTTCACACAGCTCCTGTGTCCAGACTGGCAGGCTGTCTGCTGCTTCAGGGCAGTAGAAATAAGGTTTCATGGATAACAACTAAAGATGATTAGAGGTTGTGTCAATGGGACGGTGTGACAAAAATTTGAAATATGTCTCAGTAGCTTTCAGAAACACTCATCACTTCAGGAGGGCAAGTACAAAAAGACTTTATTTTATATTTAATGTTTATTTACTTGGCTTGGTAGCTCCTCTATATCAAGGGAGACATGGGCCAATACCAGCACATTTGATACAATTTTAAAATAATTCATAGCAAAAGGTTAATACTTAATGATTAAAGCCTCTAATTATTCATTTGTTAAGGATAGACCTTTCCGTTTTTGTGAGAATGAAAAACTCCTAAAGCCAGAACAAACAGCACTAAAGCTTGAGCCAGTAAATAAATCAGGCTGTTCCAAAGAGAATGAACTGGCAGCTTTCCCGATCTCTTCTCTGTGGAGGGGCTTCAGATTTTAAATCTTGAAAACAATACAGGTTTCAGGTATTAGTTTTTTTAGAAAAGGTGACTGTGAAAGCACCCAGGAAGACAATCTGGTTATATTTTCTTGTTAAGAGCAGATGGCACTACACATCCCTTCATGTTTGCATTTCTGCAAAATTTGTCTGCAGTAGCCACAGATTTTAAGTGGTCAGGGTAAATGTTTCTGGTTTTAAGATGTTTATTTTTCCAAGACTATTAATTGAAAAGCCCCATAATGGGTGATAAGAATTCTTAAGCTTAGAGTTATCCCACTTAAAGTCAAACCAGCCTACTATTAAAGTGTCCATTTTTATAATCAAATTTGGCAAAACTAAACACCAGCCGGGCTGTAATTACAGTTGTGGCCAAGCTGCCCAGTTTCCTACTTTGCTTTTTCTTTCTCTACATTTTATGCAGCGTCCCTTTCATTTGTCTCTTGACGTCGAGCTGCGTTCTCTTCTGAGCACCACTGCAAGAACGCATTTCTTTCTGTGATCAAGCAAAGACTATTTACATGGCTAGATGAAAGGGAGAAATTTGAACTGGTTTGATAGCACCAAAGGAGCCAGCAGTAGACTGTGTCAATGTGGGAATCCTTTAGCCCGAGGCTGTTCTGGAAACATGAATGCACCCAAATGGTAGCGCAGTGCTCAAGTGTGAGATAACCTGATGCAACTTAGCCCACTACGCTCTGCGCTCTGTCTCAATTGCTTACTTGTTTTCACAACCTCGGGTTTAACATTTCCCAGAAATTAGTGTGGTGTATTGTGTTAAGTGAATGTGCAAATCATGTTTACCAGTGTCAAGTAAAGAAATACTCGTAGGAGAGAGCACCGAGCACAGGTGTGGCTGGAGAATGAGAGAGGAGGGAAAAGGCAGAGCAAATGATAGGAAAAGAACTGTAGGAGGAGGAATTACAGAAAATGAGATGGAGGGAGGAAAAATGAGAGATGCAAAGATATTTTCTCAGTATAATTGGATGTGAATGCACTTATCTTATCACACACATATACACAAAGACACATGCACTAAAAACATCTTTTGGCTGAATAAGTAAATGACTTTTACAGTACTGCCTGTACACAATTTTCCACAGACTGTATGTGCACGCGCACTTACTGATACGTATATTTGTGCACAGTGGAGATGCGACTTTACATTCCCGAAATTAATTTGAATAAACCTTTAACATGCAAAAGGGTTATAAGTTAATAATTAATAAGGGGAATGTGAATGTGGTAGCGTTTGTGGATCATACTGTAGGTGAGCGTGAGGGGTGCCAGGAGACCTCGACTACACGCAGCTGCTAACGCAGAACTGTCGGCTCACAAGCGCCAAGGCTCCAAGGAATTGTGCCTCTGCCAGAGATGGATATAAAGTCTTGTTTTTCTACAGTCTCTCTGCAGAAGAACATCATCCTCAGTAGTTGTTCTGGGTGTGCATGCAGGGTGTTGGGAGATCTGGTCTCATCCCCAAGAGAAAATGAAATTCTACAGTATGCTTTTAGTTGTTGCAAAGGAAAGCAGAGGTAAGGAGTGTGCGGTTTTAGTCGTCAGCTTTTGTTTGATGTTAATAATCTTGATTGCTGGTGCATCATCTTTAATTACGATTGTGATTCTTTTCACTCGCTTTTCCACCTTCCCTCTATGACTCTCCTCCCCAAAAAGGACAAGGAAAATTAATAAAAAAAAGACTGCTGTGAAGCTCACGGCCAGATTCACGAGCCACCTTCACCCCTGGCCTTTCCAAGCCGAACCAGAGACGGACGTGGCGCACCGCCACAGAGGAAATTCACCCGGCGAGCCGCCAGCCAGCATTGGGGGAGAGGTCCCACGAGGGGATCCTCACACACCGAGCAGCTGACTCTGACCCGCAAAGTGAAATCCCCCAGGCAGACTGAACGGACCCCACCTGCTGAGAAGTGTGAAAATATTTTCGGTTCATTACGATTATAATATAATTTTGTTGAAGGTTAATTTAATTTTAATGTCTTTCGGTGATAATTTTCTTAACAGCGCCGCCTATGAGTATGTGTCAGCTACAAACTCTGTGGAAAATAGGAAAAGAGACTACAGAGAAGACATCACTGCTTCACCAGATTCTGAATATCCATCCATATAGCACACGATGATTCCCCGAGTGTCTGCATGGAGTGGCCACAGATCATCCAAGTGGCTGCAGCCAGGTGCGCGCTGAATTGCATAATTCATTTCATGAATTATCTATCCAGGATCTGCTTTTGTTTTATGCATGTTCATGTACATTTTATGTATTTTTTGTTTAAAAAAAAAAAAAAATTGCTACAGCGGGTTTATACAGTTGAGAGAGGCTCTGGGAAAAAAACATCTTCTGACATTACATTTACCCAAAAACACCCAAAGGGTGCAATGATGGTATGATAATATTGAAACTCAGTGTTTTTACTGCATTCAATCCACTTTATTCCACTTCAATGATAAACACAATGTGATATGCCAACTCAAAAGGCAAACAATGGCACACAACTGAGCAGTTAAGGTGACAGTTTCTTTGTTTGTGTTATTTCAGTCAGCCGACTGACGCAAAAAGGACTATTAAGAGAATGAAGAACTTGAACAGTGTTGATATTTGGGGTCTAGACTCTGACCTCATTAATCCCCACAAGAGAGCATCAAGGTCAGCGAAACAGAGAGTGACGATAATACAGCAGTATCAGCAGTGGTGGCAGTAGCAGCAAGTGACCACATGCGACTGTCCTCCTTAGACAACAGTATCAGTCATTTCAGCCTAGGGATGCACCGATACCACTTTTTTTCAGACCGAGTACAAGTACAAGTACTTACATTTGGGTACTCGCCGATACCGAGTACCGATACGAGTACTCCTCTGTGCCAAAAGACCCTCGTTAACAGCCAGCTTGAGGGTGTAAGCGACGCACGGCAGGCTGGGGAGTTCCACATACGAGGCAGTGCGCCGCGACCGGATCTAGGTCAGCTTGGAAAGGCTCGGGGCGAACGTGCTTCCCGGGGCTGTGGCCAAAGTGCTCACTGCGCCCTCTCTCCCCGCCGGGGAGGGACACGGTCTACAACTACATTAAATTCTGTTTATGTCATGCTACTAGCACTACTAGCTACTGTCCGATAGTCGGTTGTTTGGGAACAGAGACGTTAATACATCAACCACGGTACAGGCTTACAGCATACAGCCCATGAGTGTATTATAAGATAATTAAAGTAATGAATTATAGCCAATACATCCATTATTACAGCCACATACAGCTAGCAGGAAGCTGGCAGAACCAGATATGTCATATAAGCGTGCAGGGCGATGGGGTCTGATGCACGTTCATTATGACGAGGATTCGGCTATTAGTGAATTCTACAACTTTTAGGACCAAAATGGCAGCAGCGCTACCGCAGCGCCATCTAGCAGCCATTGTCAGAAAAGTACCAGAGTTTCGCCTCTTTGCTTCTCTACTCTTTGCCTAATTGCCTACATTTGACATGACTTGAAAATTAAGAAGTGGTCTAAAAAATAAAATAATAAGCTAGTCAGTGCAAATTCTGCTTTTGTCAAATTAAAAACAGTGTTGTGTATGAACACCAGCTGTTTTTTCAGCGCGCACACACAGGAGATATTCACTGAATTTGACAAAAAGGAGGCATGTAAACTTTGTTGTCTTGGCAACATATCTTATAGGTCACACAACATTAGGCTATTTAATATGCTATTCATGTATTTGTTTCATTATTTGGCATATTTCATAATTTCATCTGCCAGACAACTTACACGTGATACCGGCTAACGTGAACCCTGCCATCCGTACCATACCCGTACTATGAATCTGAAGAAAGGAATGTGCATATTTGTCTCCGTGCGTACACAGCTTTTGTCATGGATATACAGAGAGTTTTGGTGCACTTAGCCACAGATGCTTAAGGCATGTGTGAAAAAGGTGAGTTCATCATCTTCATCAGGTTATTCCCTCTGGACTTTCAGCATTGCACCAGAGGGCAACATCACCCCGTTGCATCATCCAAAGTAGCAGCAACAACTTACTAACTGCCTGTAGGCCAGGTATTGGGCCTGCATGTGCTAAAGAGAGTAAATAATTGAAATGTTTTGTGAAAAACGCAGGAATGTATCATTCCAAGCGGTTGTCCATCACTCCCACTGCTTTTGGCGTACAGTCTTCGATTTGTCTTACACTGCTGCCAAAAGAGGGAAAGTAGAAAGAAGGATGAAGCCCTATTTGTCTGCCCAGCCAGTCTTCATTTGACGGCCTTTCTGCTCCAGATTACATCAGGCCTCTCAGTAGGCGAAGCCTCCGTCAATATGTGGAGCCGTCCATCTCCGAAACTATAACTGGGTCGCTTGTTCTTCATCAAGTACCTTACTTCCTCAGGTAGATTAAAGTCTATGACTTGATCACGTATTATGGAGAAAATAAGACATGCTTTTAGGGTGTAACCTGTCTTCCTTTTTCTTCAGTTAAAAACACTGTAGCTGTCACAGGGAAGCTTTTCTTAGTAAACAGCCCTCAACAGTCCTGATGATGCTATGAATAAAATAGTGAACGTTACAGTGAAAGGCTCCTTTGCTTAATTCAATATTGTGTGCATATATTTAGTTTTTGTACAGTATAACCACTCAAATAGCTTTTGAACTAAAAAAAAAAAAAAAAAACATTTTGATGGCCTTATGGGAACTCTTTGAATTTGTTGGATCTCTAAAATTGCAATGATAAATCATTTACTTGAAAGCTGCCACATCTGGAAAGGTTTCGGTTTTAGTTTTGAAATAAAGCAATAGTGACAGTTTCAGGGTTACAAACCTTGCTTTGAATAAAACACCTTTGTTGCTGTTGTGTATGTGTGCTAACAAATTGTATCAAAATGTTCAGCCTCACAGGGATAAGGCGGATTCTTTCTACTGGGACATCTCTCTGATCTTTTTTATCTAAACGTATCCAGCTATTGACCTTTACTGTACATGAGGGTGGGGCTATCTGATCTTCACAAGGAAATGTACTCTTGTCCAAAATCATCGTATGCACTGTCACTATCACAGTTGCCATCTTTTTCACTTATCTCTTATGTGGAAAAATCAAATCTCAACGCATCGTAACGCCTCGCATTTCTTGGTGCTGACATTTATGTTGGGGGGGTGGGTGTTTTTTCTGATACCTGTGAATCAGAGAACAAGTCAAACTAACCATCAAGATATTTCCAATCCTAAATCTAATCTAAAATATCAGTGATAAACATCAAAGTGCTATATTATTTGTTGCTGAAAATCAGAGAAATATTCAGTGACTGAGCAGGTGAAGCAGAACGTCTTTCTAGACTCGCCACGTTGCACTGATGCGCAACAATCGCAGAGAGAGATCCATTAAAAGAGGAGACGGAAATTCACATTTTTTCACTGACACGAGCATAATGAAATGCAGCCGCAGGACATGTTACATTTTGAAAATGTGTAATGTTCACTCACTCGTTAGCTCGAGAGATTACATGCCCACACACCCAGCTTTGATTGAAAGCAACAAGGTCACCCTCTTTATCTAGGCTTTCAAACGTAATTTCCAGGAAATACAACAAATCACAAACCGGCTGAAGAAGAATTAGACAAGGCAGGTTGAGGGGAAAGTGGGGACACGAAACCTAAATGTCAACACAAAATATACACTTGGAAGGCACTGAACACAATACATATCCTGATTATAACAGTATCCACATAGGCATAGATCTATAAGAAACACTTGTAATCCTATTTAACTTTTAACTATTCACCCACAGCAAAATAACAGCATGAGACGAACGTGATTCTCCCTAAACAAATCATACTGAAAGCTAATTTGCAATCAGAGCAGAGCTCAGTATTTGAATTGTAAAGACTTCTGCCAGCAGTTCTGCTCATTAATGCAGATCTTTTGTTTCCAGGGTACAATATTATTACTGCTGTGTGGGTGTGCTTTAATTTCTCAAGTTATTAACGAAATGTTCAAAGAAATTCTGAGTGGCTTGGAAAATCACGCCAGTAGATATTTGACTGTTTTACCACAAACATTGGTGAATTTAAGTTATTATACTTCCTGCTTCTTTGGGATTGTACAGCAGTAGCATTCCTGATTTTGTCAGCTTGTTCTGAGTAGGTTGTTAATATTCACATTTTTATTGTAATCTGTATGATCATAATCACGGCAGCGCTTGAAGAACAAAAGAGTGAACTCGGGGTGTTGCGAGGCTGATGGACTGAAGGATACCGGAAGGGACGGACCAGGCTGAAGGGTAGATGTATAGAAAGGTTGATGGATGAAGTGTTGACCTTTGTGCGTGTCAGTAACCACAGGTGTGTAATCCCATCTCCCATCTCAGCCCTTCATTATGGAGACATTGGCTTGTAATAAAATGCCTGGAAAGTGTTTATAAAGATCAAGATAAAGAAGAACTGGTCATGGTCGAGCTACAGTAAGTGCACTTCTGGGTGTGAATGGAAGTGCTAAGTGCTTTCATTGGGATTTCAGAAAACAGGTGTTAATGTATTAACCTTTACGTAGTCCAGTTTCAAAGCCATGACACCCTCTTTTTAAATATCAATGCGCTATATAGGATACTGGACATTAGGGATGAACAACTGGACGAATGTATCGGCTATCAGTGATTGGCTGAGTACATCGCTGCTTGTTTGTTTTTGGCTGATTTTGGTAAATTTTATTTTGCAAATTTAATGTCTGCCTCAAAAGAACGAGTGAGAGCCACAGCTCAGCGGACAGCTGGCAGAGCACTAAAACGAAGCGTGGAGATAAGTCTGGCTATGCGAGACTACTCAGTGACAGTCTGTCATTTGGCGAGCCAACCCAGTAGAACAAAGCGGCCAGCAACGGCAGAGAGAGACAGCAAGGAAAACAGCGTGTAGAGCAACTATATTTTCACATCTCAAGGTTTTTGCATACCAAGTCTGTATTTTTCGTACGCGCATTTAATCGCCGGTTGTTGGGGCTGACTGTGGCCGGCTGGAACATTTTTACATACCGCCCAACCCTACTGGATAACGCACCATAACATGGATTGTCAGAAGGTAGACATAGACTGTGTCTCAATTTGGATACTTCCGTTAGTGTACACTTCCATGTAGTACACTGTGCACACTCTGTACTTACTTGCGTATTTCGACAGGTTGTCTCAAATCGCATGCGGCTGTTGTGCACTCACTGGAAGCTGGTAGATCAGCTGGTGATAGTCAGCCACGGACATCAGGCTGTATCAGCAGTAATCTAATTCAGACGAATAAATGAATCCAATAATGGCTTCAATCAGACTACAATATAGTGGTGCTTAGTGAACAAAAACTCACATGTATAGTCAGTGTTTGTCATTTCAATCACAACCGCTGCAGCTTCCTCGCCCGCCATTTTCACAAATTTTGAAATACATTGGTGGCCCCTTCCCTTCTACTACATTTCAAAAATGGCAACCGTTGAGGGTGAGAAGTGTCCAGTGTTCCAAACTCAACGTTTTAACCATTTTGAGTACGTCAACTAGGTCATTAGAGTGCACTGCATTTTGCCATACTTGTCAGTGTGAACGCACCTGTGCACTCAAAATGGCAAGTGTAAGTATGGAAGTACACAAATTGTATGCGACATAGCAACAGAGGCTCAATCTAGTCGTCATCATCAATGATGAATTTTACTGAACTTCTATCCTTGATGAGTTTTTTGTATCTTTTGCTGTATATTTTATGTGGCTCAGTGTGTACAGGAATACACTTTAAACAGGACACATACTGAATAAAGACAATGCTGAGTGTAATTTTGGCTGAGGTAATTAAATCCCCTGACTAATAGTCTGTTTAATTTTATTTTTGCATACACTTTGTCACAACATTGCATAAACAAGTACAGTGTTTTTTTTTTAACAATTCTGTTTATATGAGCATTTTTTAGGACTGCGTGTTTGTGTGTTTCTCCACTTCCACTAATGGCCCTACTGTAACAGTGCACACAAAGATATGGATTCACAAGCGGGACTCATGAGGCAGAGCAGTTGAAAGCAATCAATTGTTTACTAGGTAAGAGTTTGGCAATAGGTAATCGGTCAGCGAGGGCAAACTAAGTAGGCAAGGGGCAGGCAGGAGAAACTGGGAACAGGCTGTGGTCAGGAGCAGATGAGCAAGAATCAGGAATGAAGGCTGGAATGCTAAAACTGGGTAGTAGGATAGTAGACGATCTAGCAAATGACTGGGGAAAGAGGGCTGGTATGTATAGTACATGTAGAGGAGATAATGAGGGAATGGGGATGATGGACTGGGAATGACGGGAACACACTGAGGGCAACTTTAGGACAGGTGGGGAATGGCAGTTATCCCTAATAGGGATGGGTCATGATTTTCAATTTTTACGAATAGTCGTTAAATTATAAAAAATCAAAGTTTATGCGACTATTCGTACCATCTTAAAGAATATACAGTATATTTCCCTTGTATTAACCGTTGCAGGCGCTGCCTGGTAGTAACATTACTACCGGTAAAACGTGTGTGCTGCTTGCACAAAGCCATGTGAGAGTTGGGTACCCGGAGGCGCACGGCGGGTATTATTCTAATAATAATCGACTAATTCCCAGTGATTCTCAAATAGTATTTTTGCTTGGAATGCACATCCTTAATCTATAATGACAGGTGACTGAAAAAATAGGGGAAAATGTGCAAAAAAAACTTTTCCAAAATGACTAACCGTTGTGACACCTACAGCATTAGTCTGCATTGGGATTAGAAAAGAGTCATGTTTACAGTCCATTTACATGAAAACTGTGAGACACGCTTATCTGTTGTGTACAGCTAAACACCTGAAACTCCCTAACCTATAATAACTGCCAAATTTGGTGAGGGATTTCATGATGTATTATTTGAAAGCATGGACAAGCTTCTACAACTATTTGAAATGTCTTTTATTCATGTAGCCTTTTCAGCGCATTTAAAATCCAGATGTATCTGCTAGAATAGTCAGAGTGACCCAAGGACATGTAGATTAAAATGTTGAGTATTAAATATTTAAAGATACAGTAATGCTGCAATTTCAGTAAATAAGCAGCCAATTTGCCCAGTGCCTGAAAAAAAAGGTCTCCTGGTCTCACCATTTCTCACCTGGTTTTAAGCCGGTTATCTGTGCCTCCCTGCTCTGCCTCTGGCCCACTCTCCTCCATACTTTGCCCGGCCAATCACACAGGCAGCCACCTCAGAGTTAGCCAGGGACTCAGAGAGCCATGCTGAGGGGACATGGTGACTGTCACTTCAAATCATGAAGTGAATAGAAAAAATGCCATTTCTTTTGTAGTGGAAGCCTTGGGTAAGAAATGATGAATCATTTCCCATGCTGCTCGCAAAATTCTTTAAGCAATTTCCAACTAGGGCAAATGCAGCAAGCTCATTTTTAAGAAGGCTCCAGACATGACCACAAACTTTTAGCGCCCACTCAGTGCCCACATTAGCAGCTAGCAAAGTGTAAAATGCGTGAGTAAAGCAAGGAGATGACAGACCCTCATAAGGTTCAATTAATGCATTAGTATGACAGTCTAATGGAGACAAATGGGACTTTAGCAACCTAGTGAATTTCCCTTATGTTATTTATTTCTTTATTTAACTTTTTTGTGGCATTGTTGATCATATAAACAGGAAAGCCTCCGTCTATTAGTTATGAGTGCTTATGTGCGTAAAATGCCATGTTTATACTTACAAGAAAACAGCAAATCTCAAGTCAAATTTGTTTAAAAAGATGAATAAATTCTTGACTTTGCATTATGTTAACTCCATTTTGCTGCACTGTTTTATGACATTATCTTGTGTTTTTTTCTTTTGTATATGTATTTCTGCTTTGGCTCTTTTAACAGTAGGAATACTCAAAGGGCAAAGCATCTCTCTGACTCACAGACCACGCAAATGGATATGACAGTGCTGACCAGAGTGGGTGAGTTCTATGCGTTTCTCCATGTGGACCAATGTAATTAAGTACACAAACGGCGGATTAGAGCATTGCATGCCTTATTAATAAACTAAAACACTATTCCCATAATATGATAGATCCCTTTGACTGAACGATTTGATGTTTTGTCTAAGATCTTCTATAAAAGACTGAATTACCGAGACTCTCTCCATGTTGACCACACCGAGGGAAGAGCTGCTCCGTTTCTCTACCGGGGCCAAATATGTTAACAAGGCAGCCGACTCCAACACTCTGGGACCTTCTCCAAACCGTTCTTGGTATTGCTCCAATGTTTGGCTGCATATGTACTGTATATGATTGCCTGGGCTTGCAGGTGGCAGAGAGGAGGCAGATGTTGGACCTTTGTTTTCCCCTTGTTAAATGTGTCTCCGGAGAGCTTATTTTTTTTCACTGGACCATATTAACAAGAGAGTCTCCGCTGCCAGTCACACATTTTCTCTCGCGCTCTCTCTCCAACCGTTTCCTTTACACACAGACACATACTGTATGCAATACTGTTTCTCTCGGTGGCAAATGTGTGGGCACAGACAGACATGAGTCACCTAATCAGATCAAACGGTGTCTGACAAAATGACAAAACATGAGCAGCTTCTTTCGGTTTGTGTTCTTCCTCTTTGAAAGTCTGGATGATGGAAAATGTGGAGCTCATTGTGGTGATAATGATGCATATTTAAAAAAAAAAAAAAAAAAGGTACAGCAACATGTTTTTTTTCATTCATTCATTGTTCAACATTTTTGTTTCTAGAAGGTGTATATTAGGGGTGTTGCGATATATACGGTGCAGTGGAAACCGTTTAGAGTGATCACATCTGTCCGGGTCAAATTGATCACTATAAGCGGAAGATTATTATAACCGAATCTTTGTTGATGTGCATAATTTCTCAGGCAGATTACCATCTAATTGACATTTGTATATTTATTACATGAATACAAAGTAATGAAACGGACCGCTTCGTTACTGGCTCAGTTTTTCTGCATTTTCCCTCAACAAGGGTGAGGCATTGCCGTTTTTTGGCCGGCTCTGTAGCGCAAACGTGCATGCAGATGAACGCACGCCCCTTTTGCCGGGGGCTCCTCGCTCGCTCGCCCGGTAGCGGGATGGAGGGAGACGGGCGCCAGTCTGCATGTGTGCCGCAGAGCCGGTTGAGGATCGGAAAAAGTTTTGCTTTGGGGGCATTACGTGACCCAGGCATTATCAATCCACTTGATGAGGGTGCTTTCCTCGTGCACATTCGTTTTTCATTCAGAGATGACTTTCCTTTCCCCATCACGATATCAATGTGCACGCAGCATCAGCCTCAGGTATCCAGCTGGAAATCAGATGGTCTGCGAGGCAAAGTATCAAGTAGAGTAGAGTAAAAAACAAAACAAAAATTCAATGAATGTAGTCTAACGTAGTTTTAAAATGTTTTTCCTTATGTTATGTATGAAAAGACCCCAAATGGACACTGTAAGCGGACTACTTGATTACTATAAGTGAATTATTTAAACAGCGTTTGTATAGGAATGATTCTGTCCCAAGCTTTTTGATCCATATAATGATGATCCTGTGGTTTCCACTGTATTGGCGATAATCGTGATATTTAAAAAAACAATTATTGTTATCATGTTAATAATAAACACACGATAATGCTGTGTAAATAATCCAGCATCTCTTAAATAGAGCCCAACCAAGTTATCCGTCAGCTGACTTCATTATATTAAGCAACGCGGAGCGTGAGTCACAAAGCAGCTGTCTGCGATATCAACTCTACATTATTCAACACAAGGTACCGTGTATATACAGTTTTTTATGTACGGATTCCAATGACTGATTTTATAACACTTCAAACTTTTACATGCAGTTTGTTAGGATCGAAATCCAAGATTTTGAAGATACGGAGCTTTATGCGAGAGGCCGAGAAGCATAATCTAGTTCCCAAGCACCAGTGGCCTGTTATGGCTGAAGGCACACATACCTGGAGTATAGCTAACCACTCATGATTTCTCCCTTCTCCCCCTCTCACTTTCTCGTGGGTCTCCACTCTTTCGTTCTATCCTCAACTTTTCCGCCCTCAAGCTCTTCTTTTTTAATCCTCAGGCAAACCTCGCTCCTTCCCTCGCGCCTAATTTTCTACACACGCTCACCTAACTTCACCCCTGCTTTACATTCGTTCTCCCCCAGCTACATAATACCTCCTTTTCTTGCTGTTTTCTCTCTCCAGTCTGACTGATGATGCTGTTCAAATGATGTAAGATTGCTGCAGGTGTGTAACACATTGTCTTTGGGGGGGGCTGAGAAAGACAAACAAACCAAACCAAAGGCATTGGTTCTGTGCTTATATATATCCAGGTTGTTCAGATTAGTAGGCCTATGATGGTTTAGTGAGGCTAACCTTCTCCATCTCTGCCCTCCTGTTCCTGCCTGGCTCTGTGCAAACTCTGAGTCATGGGTTCTGAATGTTTAAAAGCCTTTCCCACTCTCTCCCCGAAGAATCTTACATATTTTTCTTCTCCCCACCTCCAACTTTCTTAAAAATCATGAGTACATTCATCCAAAGCAACTTCTCTCCATGAAACTCTGAGGCCCACGTATAGCCTCTCCTGAGGCAAAGACTGCCACCTACAAGAACTTCACCACCAATGTCTTACAATGTGTTAAGCATGTGGGTGAGCAGTTGTCTGTGTATATATTGAGGGGGTGGGAGGGGTTGGGGGGGGAGCTGAGATTATTCTCATGGCATCTCTGCTTTACTGAATATCATTTCGTGAAGAGTGACAGGAAAGACACAAACTCCCATAAGTAAAGTAGAACGCAGTGGTACAGTAGGGCTCATGGATTTCTGTGGTAACACAAAGGGAATAAGGGAAAGTTTGGGAATTTTTCAATTTTGGGTAGGATATTTGAGTTTTATTTTGTTCCAACAGCTCTTTTGCTTTCTTTTGGCTATAACTAATTAAAGATTGTATGGTCTCTGCTGGTCAACAGTCCATAGTAGAGATTTTTATTACATTTACATTTAAAATCTGTACCAGAATTATATCAATAAACAGGAATTCTATCATGTACCACAGAAAAAACATACTGTGGCAATAGTTATTCTGTCATTGTAGTAACATTTTGGGGGCATTGGCAGTACATCTAACACTTTGCTGTAATGGATTTTTCTTTACCGATACCCTACGGAAAACTGCATCTTGTAAAAAAACAAACCTAGTGAGAGCTGCGCAAGCAACTACAGCACTGAAATTGCTGATACCAAATTTCCCCATTTCCACAAGGCGTGAGATTCAAAGGGGATTGGAGGAAAGACACTGTACATGGCCTCTTCTGCCTTTAAGTCCCAGTGAAACGGAAATTGGAGCGTCTTTAGCTTCTGTACAGTAACGTATTTCCCAGTGAAACGGAATATTTGAGCAGTGTACAGTAAAAAGAAGGATTTAAATCAAATCCTTTGCATTTCATTTGACTGCTAAAAAGTAGGTGGGCTTAAGCCGTGAACACACCGCACGCATGAGGCTCGTGGCGTGTTGTTTTTTATTTCGGCGTCCATGTTAACAGGTTAGAGTGAACACACTGCCCGCATGAGACGCGCGTCTGACGCGCGTCAGACTCGCATCTATTTTATAGAATAGAAGGGTCGCCTATTTTACACGCGAGCCACTCGCGTCTCAGCTGCGTGTCCCAGCAGCAACAGACAGTGAAGGTGATCTATTGACAGTATATGGACATCATATCAGCTACATAATACAGTTTACATGTCTGGACATGTGTGGAATATGTCACAGACAGTGAAGGTGATCTATTGACTGTATATGAACATCATACCAGCAAGATTACTACAGTTTCCATGTCTAGACATCTGTAGAATATGTCACAGACAGTGAAAGTGATCTAGTAACTGTATATTAACTTCATATCAGCAAGACTTTACTACAGTTTCGAGGTTTATCTGTAGAATATGTTACGGAGATGAAAAAAAAGTGAAGTTAAGTAAACTTGTTTTTAAATCAACACTTCCTGCTTTCATGTCAAAATAAAAGCCCTCAGGCGTTTTTTCTATAGACAGAATCCCTTCATTTGTTAACACGAGGCTTTTATTCTGAAATATGAGCAGTCAGTGCTGTGGAACACGCAGTCACTTTGGGAGTTCAAAAAATTGATAAAGTTTGGGGTTTAA
>CAKAOH010019373.1:5000-50371 GCA_916701665.1 Sebastiscus tertius
CTGATATGGACACAATTCAGTCAGTACAGTCACCTACAATAGTGCTGCCGATAGTACCTAGAGGTTCTATCGGCAGCACTACTTCTCATTTCTCCCTCCTTCTTCTTCTTCTTCTTCTTCTTCTTCTTCACACACACACACACACACACACACACACACAGGCTCCATTCATTAGGCCCGTCTACCTGTGGTTCACAGCGGTGTGTGATGCCAGACGTTCTCTGTGGGTTAGGATCTATTTGTAGCCTGGTGGAGGTGGAGGTGGTCTCCACAGGCTAATTACTCCATTTAGTGTTAAGGTGCGCTGCAGTTCAGGTAGAGCCAAAGAGGAGTAATTATGTCGGCAAAAACAAAGACCGCACCAGCTACAGTTAGACCAAGTTAAAAAACAATAACAGCTTTTTAAAAGTTTCCCCTGTCGACATTCAAGAGAGACACCTTGGGGAGATTTATCAAGCAAATATAGAGAAAAAAACCTGGGACAAAAAAATAAACTTACAATCCTTATTTAATTGAAAGAGAAATACAGAATGCAGGTAAACTATGATATGAAATAGGTTAGTGTTTTTTACTAGACCTGCGTCGAATTCTCTTCGGTACAGAAAAACTTTTTTTCACAGATCACAAACTACAACAAATGTAGTAGTTTTAAGCCCCAAACAGGATTAATTTTCCTCAACCTAATGAAGTGTTTTAGTTGCCTCAACCTAAAGTGACACCGTGGGCTACTATAGTGGTTTCCATGCCAAAACTAAAGTGACGCCAAGGGGCAGTATGTGACGAGTTGGGATGAGAACATGTTGGCAAGGGAGGTCGCTGTGGCAGCAGGCAAAACATATCAAATATGTGCGTAGAGTTGTGAAAAATGCATACAAAATGTATTTAAAGGTCCCATATCGTGTTCATTTTCAGGTTTCACACTTGTATTTTGTGTTTCTACTAGAACATGTTTACATGCTGTGATCTTAAAAAAAACACTTTATTTTCCTCATACTGTCTGCCTTAATATACCTGTATTTGCCCTCTGGCTGAAAAACTGTTTTAGTGCATTGCAACGGAATTGCAACGGAATTGCGTTGCTAGGCAACAGTTTGGGTCCATGTTTACTTCCTGTCAGCTGATGTTATTTACATACACTGCAACAGGAAATAAACTGGGACAAATTTAGAATGTTTATGTTCAAAACCATGTAATGGTCTAAATATTGTATATTTGTGACATCACAAATGGACAGAAATCCTAACAGCTTGTTTCAAACGCTCAATTTCTGAATACGGGCTGTATGTATTTCTCCGTATATTGAGCGTTTTAATAGTTTAACAGTATTTATACAGCACTTAAACCTGTTTTACAATGTTAAAGACCTGAAAATCTCACTTTTTACAATATGGGACCTTTAAGGAATGTGTGCAAATGTTCTGAAATCAAAACTGAGCAGCTTTTTACTTGAATGAACTTTGCTTTGACCCCAACCAACTGGCCGACTTGATATTTCACACAATTTGTGTTGCACCTCTTCCTATCAGAGCTATATAGCATTCAAACCAGAGTGCACAGATGCCATACATATACTGACGGAATCCGCAAAACATACTCTTTCCAATGATAGTCGTCCATTGATGATAGATTTCCATAAATCATACACAAATCATTACACCTTATAGGTTAATCCTTTTTTCCCTAGTGTGAAAAGTAATCCACCTGGTCTGTACATTCATTCAGAACTGATGGTTAGCAAATGCAAAATGAGCTGATATTTTGAAATAAGACGTGTCTCCCGTTCAACTTCGGGAATTGTTCCTCAGCTTCAGATTGACATATTTTCCAAAGCCCTATGTGTGTTCTACAAGCTCGGAAACATTAAAAAAAAGGCCGTAGGAGTCGCAGCCAAACACAAACAACACAATTTACTTTCAACGTGACCGCCAACTTAATCAAAGGCAAACCTCCATCAGGTAAGAAACCCCTTGCAAAAGATTCGGCAAGCACTGTAATCAAGCTTTAATTTGGCTTTTCATGTCAGCTCAGAAAGTAATAATTGTAGCCCATTTCTGTCTAGTCAGTGATAGAGATACATAAATGCATGAATATATTTTTTGATCTAAAGCAAAGGCTTCTATTTACTGCCACATATTATGCAAATAGGAAAATGCAAATGGTCATTAAAAACAGCAGAGTGAGCCCCGTGCTCGCTGCGCTGCCACATTGTGCCGATGGCGCTTTCATGTCTAATCAAAGACGAGAAAGCCAAGTTGCTATCAGCGATATCAAAGGCCTCTTCTGAAACACAATATAATCTTATATCTATCCCAATTATGGGGCTATTTTCCTTCCATAATAAAAACAACTGGGAGCTTGGTTCAAAGAGAAAGAGAAATTGTACAGGCTGTTAGTTGGTGTGCGACACAGAGGAACATCAGCACGCCAATACACACAAATAACACAGTTAAGTGCACACGGAGGTCAGAGTACAAGAGCTGCATTATTCCTCCTCTTCAGAACATCGCTCCGTGGCACGCTGGGATGAAGATGACAGTGTCCGATGCCCCCTGAGTCCCATATGGACACAGTGACACCCACTTTTCATTTAAATAATACAAAAAAAAACATAGATCCCGATGGCACCTTTCTGTTAATCCAGTTAGTCCTGAATCTAGAGAGACATTCTGAGAGGGGCTTGGTGTCGTTCAACATTTTACAACACTAGTTTTGTTATATTATGACAAAGGCAAAGGCAAGTGGTGTCCATCGACCAATCGTGTCAGGCAGATTCAAAATGTCAAGAACCCTATCTTGCTCTTGCTCTTGCCCCCGCTGCAAACTGGAAACCGGTGCGTTCGTACACATGGTGTGGTCCTGTGTTGAGCGTGAATGGTGTTGGCTGGAGATCGGTAACGTTCTCAGAAAAGTCCTATCAAGGAAAACATCTCTATCCCCTGTGATTACTATGTTGGGGGACCTGACTGATCTGAATCTTCCCTCCCAGAGGATAAGGGGTTGCGTTAACTTGGCAATCACAGCTGCCAATAGATGTATCACATCTAAGTGGAATCATGAGGATCGTCCTGATTAATGGATTAATGAGGTAAATGCATGTGCTCCTTTGGAAAAAAAGAACCTATGCTATAATAGGCTGCTCACAGCTTTTCTATAGGATATGGGATCCATGGATCACTTATATAGAATCTTCTTAACCTAACCTTTCTACGGTATTTACTTAATTACTAATTATTGTTTTCTATGTGCTGTTTTTTTCTCTTTTTTTTCTACATTTAATTAATGAATTAATTTATTTATTTATTCAAGGTTTCTATCTTACTATAATGAATTACATTATTGTAGTACTTATTACCTTTAATTTTAACTAACTTATTAAATTATTTTATATATTGTTAAAAAAATAAAGCTCTAAATGTGTCAGGATAAGGTTGATAAAAGTGCATGTTTTATTTTGTCTTACTAAGGAAGGCATAACAAAAAAAGTTATGAAGAACCACACGGCGAGTCAATCTGGATAGAAGTCACAGCCAACAGGATCTCAGCTTGAGTAGGAAGAAAAAGAAAATAAACTTGTTTCGCTGCATTTGTTAATTCCCAACGACTCCCGCAGCCCTCGTCTCTGCCAACTCCCTCTGCTGGCCTGAGGAGACTAGGTGAAGACTACCATGTGTGTCCTCAAAAAACACATGGAGTCATCAGCTGCTTCTCTTCTACTGACAGCCTGAACAACTCAGTTAGTTAGAGTTTTAGGACAGAAGGGCAACTGACTCATGAAAACTGGCTGTAGTGTCTACGGTGGTGGGCGGCGAGCGGTTTGGCATCCAAATTCTACAGAAAAGAAACAAATGTTCCTATAACCTCCGTCCAGGCTTCTTCCATTTGACCAAATTTGGATTTTCTGTCTCTGGTAAGATAACCGTGTACAGTCAACCAAAACTCCAGGATTGACACCTGTATATGTTACATCACAAACACAGCTATGGTTTTCTATATTCTATATTGTCTGTACAGCCTGTAAAGAAGAGATTTGATCTTTGGTTGTGCAGGGACGTCTGAACAGTATAGTGGCAGCTTAGGGTGAAAATTGAAGTCTTTTTATATGTCCATATATAGATGGCAGACCTGGCATTACAAACAGCTCGAAGGGAAAGCACACGATGGAGCAACACCTCGCACTCTGCGTGTTGTAGTTCTAAACTTAAAGGTGATTAATACGGGATTGGGAGCATTTCTATTGCCTCTCAACAGCTCTCAACATGGCTACGGGGAGCCGGCGGTAAGGTTGCAAACAGCACTAAAGAGTGCAAACAACGGCAAAAGTGCTGACAGAGCTAACAGTGTTAACCTGGAGGGAACTGGAAGTTTGGGCGCTACGCTTCCACGACGATACCGTTGGTTGGGACGTTATCAGCTGTAACCGCCGTATGAGCCCTAACATGCACTAACATGCACTAAAAGCATGAAGAGCCAGCCCGGCGATGTAAATAAAGCACAGAGAAGCTCTGATTCCAACACACACAGAGAGATAGACTTCATTCTCTGCTCAGGTAGACATTACTCCTCTATATCTTTACATAGACAATAGTTGTTGATGATTTATTAATGCTGTGATATCATAGACTCCGGTAGACATTACTCCTCTATATCTTTACATAGACAATAGTTGTTTGCTGCTCTGGATGTTGGATTTAGCACCTTTAAGTCTTAAAGGGGAACACCACCTAAATTAAGAATTCCAATATTTGTAGTTATTTCCATGGCCTAGTAAAGTTCAATCAACATTTGTGAACATGAGCTTCTCTCTCTCTCTAAGCAAAGGAACCAGAGAAGTAAGTGATTCACACTTGTGATGTCATCAAGTATAAATTCTGGAGCCGCTCCATAGACGATGAATGGATGAATCAATTGTAATGTTCTCAGCTGTTAAACAGAAAATGTTCCCATATACTCGGAACATTCCCCCGGGTGCTCTTAGTGTCATCTAGAGCATCTCTCCCTATTCATTGTCTATGGAGCAGCTCTTCATTTTATACCCTATGATGATTGCAAGTTTGAGTTTTAGCACTCTAGTTTTTGGATTTGGGAGAGAGTTGTTCGTGTTAACTTCTATTTTTTGGACTGTCTTAGACCATAGGAATATTTCTCCCTTAAGGAAAAAGGAAACACAGGGAGGGAGGCAATGATTATATATCTTATATGTATTTCCATCGTTCCGATTTCCTGCTTGCCTTCTGTTTTGATATAAACTAAGTGTTGCGATATGTTCTTTGGAGTTTCCTGTTTTTCCCATGTGTGCTTGCATTAAAAAAGTACAGCTGCGACCTATTTAGAAAATGCCTTATTTTACTGCAGCAAGGTTTGACACTTTGCCCCGCTCAGTTCTGGTTCTCCCGTGCCTCCCTTCCCTCCAGCAGACCCAGCAATACAGCCTGGACCTCTAGCAGCGAGGTGTCGGTGTCGTCCCAACGAGACGAAGCTCTGCACCTGGCCGGAGGAGGAGCCGCTGCTGCCGGGCACGGAGCTCTCCACCCCCCGCCAGAGCTCTAACTGCAGGTTGAAGGCGGCAGCAAAGCCGGATCCGGGTCTGTCCGTGGTGGGGCTACTCGCTGCCGGAGGCCCCGCTGGAGTCTGAGCTGAAGGAGTTCAGTTTGTAACTATAGTCCCTACCTACGAAAGAGTAATGCACTGTAATTCCTATATATTCCACAATTTGTATGTAATCCATGTAATTGTGAACCAGGAAGTATAAAGAGGGACAAATGCTGTGTAGGGAAGATGTCGGGATGGATGGGCGGGAAAGTCTGGCCACTGTGTTATCATAGTTTCGCTGATGATTGTGCAGCTATATACAGCTCCATGAAAACCCCAGGGGGAGTGGATGAACTACTTGTCACACTTTTATGGTTGACATAACTTGCACTGCATCACAGTATACTGTATATCCGTGGCCTCATGATCATCACCTCCTTTAAGTGCTAAAAGGCTGCTGCTGCTACAATGTGCACAACACTGATACTGCTACTAGTACTAGTATATACTAGTATCATAAACGTCAAATATCAGCATGAGATATTTAGTGTCTTCACAGCAGAACGCAGAGTTTCCAGCAGCTATTTTCCATCACCTCCGTCCCTTTAGTTATTTACCTTGCGCTGTGTATTGTGGTCAGTTTGTACAGTGTGAGTAGGGATTAGAGCTCTCTGTATGTACATGCATGGAGCAGTGTTTGTTCATTGTCAGCAGAGTAAATCCAAACAGGCACTCAAGTCCTGGAGGACCTGCGAGCTCTGAGCTCAGCTGGTCAGCGGAAGAAAAATGTGTGGAAATTCTACAAAATATACCATCAGTTTATGAAAGACTACTTAAGTTTAGCCCTCTGTTAACCTGCTTGGAGTGTCCCAGTGGATGCTGGGAAAAGAAAAGAACTAAATGAATAACATGGAGAGGTAAAAAGCATGGTAAATGTTTGACTGGCATGTGAGTGCTGCGTGCCATCACTGCCAATATGATGCCATTTAACACTTTGTATCCATCAATTCCAACAACCAATGTCCTTATTGATTAATCTGTTCTTTTTCTTAATTCATTTATTGAATAATAATTTAGTCTAAAGTGAAAAATGCCCATCACAAGATCCCAGAGTCTAGGCTGGCGATCCATCTGCATGAGCACAATATAAACCAAAATAATTAAGTTCCTAAAAATTCTAAAAATGACCAAAAACCAAGCGACACAGGGTGAATCTAGGGGATTCGGGGGCCCCTTGGGGATCTGGGACCCTGATGCAGTGACCTACTTCGCACAGTAGATTATCTAGCTTAAAGGGGACATATCATGCTCATTTGCAGGTTCATGTTTGTATTTTGGGTTTCTACTAGAACATGTCTACATGCTTTAATGTTCAAAAAACACATTATTTTTCTCATAGTGTCTGTCTGAATATACCTGTAAACGCTCCGTTTTAGCGCATTTCAACGGAATGGTAACGTAATTGCGTCGCTAGGAAACAGCTTGGGTCAATTTTTACATCCTGTCAGCTGATGTCATTCACATACACTGAAACAGGAAAGAAACTGGGACACATTTAGAATGTTTACAGTTAAAACTGTGTAATGGTCTAAATATTGTAGATTTGTGACATCACAAATGGAAAGAAATCCTAACGGCTTGTTTCAAACGCTCAGTTTCTGAATACGGGCTGTGTGTTTATACAGCACTTAAACCTGCTTTATAATATAAAAGACATGAAAATCTCACTTTTTACAATATGGGACCTTTAAGGTCAGATGTCTTCTGATTATAAAACCCAAAACTATTCACTATACAACAATATAAAACTGAGCTCAAAAGAGCAGTTTGCAATTTATGTTTAACAAATGACCTTAGAAATTCATTAATTTATCAAAATGATTACTTGATTACTTTTCGGTCCAACGACTAATTGTTTTTAGTACCTGTCTGTGTTGTCAAAAAGGTGAGAAAATACAACAGTTTCATAGAAATTTGACCTGTGTTTAAACACACAGTAATCCAGACTTAGGAAATTGGCTAAAAAGGGAAAAAAGAAAAGAAAAAAGTCACATGACTTAAGGGCTTTGCTGAGCAATCAGCCACATTTACCCAGCACTGCACCTTTTAATGCCACCTGATTTCCATAATGGCCCCATGGCTCCCGAGTATTGATTACAGCTTCCAGCAAACCTTCCACCACCAGCAGCACCAAAACTCAATTTCCCTAGATTGAGCCAACTCACAGTGATTATTATGCATATGAAACATAAGAAGAAAGAGCTGGGAGTGAGGAAGACAGACAGCGAGAGACAAATGAGACGATGGAAAAGAGAGGAAGAGAAGCAGCTGCCTGGCTGAGAGTAATGAAGGAGAACAAGTCGACTCTGATTGGAGTGGAGTGGGTAGAGTGTGTAGTATATGTGTGAGTGAGGCCGGTCTGTCCCGATTGATTTCGCTGTGTGGTTGTACAGCCATGACACCCGTACTGTAACTAAGTGAAGATGTGATTTTTCAAATTTGAGCAACAGCAGCCAATAATGTAAAACAGCAATGGGCTGATGAGGCCGGTCTCCTGGCAAGGCTCGATTAACAACAGGGAAACACTGGCAACTGCCCTGCGGCCACTGAGCGCCACTCTGAGGCCAATATTCATTTTGTGTCAGTTTGTGGTGTCATTTATTACAAATTTGTTGCGACATGGGTATCACTTCATTTTGCAAGTCTGTACCTTAATTTCCTAATACCTCCCAAGAAGTTTCCTGAAAAGACCTACTGGCACTAATAATAGGGACAATATAGAGTGTTCACTTGGTAAACTTCCAGTTAATCAATGCCATTGATTTTTCTAGTGTAACTGACAACAAGCCTGACCAGCTGGGCATGTCAGCTGCAACATGCAAAAATAAAAAAAAAATGTCTATAGGCAAGCATAACATCAACATATGAAGAAGTTCACATAAATAATGAATTATTGATTGAATATATACCTGGGTTTAAATCAGTGGGTCTGAGAAGTGAAGCCAATGCGGAAGTGCCATAAACCTGCATTATTTCTAATATCCAGCAGGGGGCGACTCCTTTGGTTGTATAGAAAAATCTATGAGAAAATGAGCCTACTTCTCACTTGATTTATTACCTGCTGCACCGGTGTTTATTTCTTATTAGATTTGTGACATCACAAATGTACAGAAATCCTGACGGCTCATTTCAAACGCACAGTTTCTGAATACAGGCTTGTGTATTTCTCCATTGATTCAGGGTTTTGATACTTTCACAGAATTTATATATCACTTAAACCTGCTTTATGATATAAAAGACATGAAAATCTCACTTTTTACAATGTGGGACCTTTAAGAATGTGATTGATTTGGTACCGAAGTATCAGTTCCGGTGACATCCCTATATGGACTTTTAACTTCAACCCAGCACTAAAATAAAAATAAATCACACCAACACGATAGAAATAAGGACATCATTTAGATTGAAAGAACAGTGTCATGTCGTGCTGCTTTCACAGCCTGCACCCTTCTGGTTCCAGGCTTTCCACCAGATGTTGGAACCTGGCTGCTGGGATTAGCTCTCATTCAGCCACAGTAGCATTAGTGAGGTCTAACACTGATATGATGTCTGGCTCACAGTTGGCATTACAGTCCCAAAGTTGTTGGACAGGGTTGTGGTCATGAAAAACAGCCAAAAAAGTATACGAACAGGGGTGTCCACATATTTATGGCTAGACAGACATAAAGAAACACCTATGAGCTGTACCAGAATTGGCATCAGAACCTATTGATATGCATGTTTGAATGTAATTTGAATTTAAAGACAATAATCGATAACCTTTTCTATCCGTTTTCACACTGAGAAAAAATGACTCAGTGTTTCAAAAAAGCTGCAGTTTAGCTGAGAGATGCTCAACAATGTGTGAGACACAGCCATGTGTCACACCAGCTGATTTCACTGATAACCCTCCAACCAGAGAGGAGGTAAAAGTAATCAGTGAAATAAGCCTCTGTGGCATTTGCTTGAAATGAAAATCTGTGGAGCATGGGCGCCCATCACTGATTCAACACGCCTGACGAGGGGGGGGTGGAAATACTGGTGACAACGATGTTTACTGCAATAATATCTCATGGAACAAGAATGGTTTGCAGAGCTACTTTGAATCGTGCAACTTTAATCCATCATCCATCCCCAGTGGAAAAAGGAGGAGGAGGTGTATCGTGTTGATTCTTTCTTGGTTCTGATTTGAACCATGGGACTCAAACCCAATGTAAAAATTAACACACAAAAAAATACTAATTGAAGAATATACATGTACTTGTATGAAAATGTTGCAACAGAGTCAGTTCAGTTAATTGGCTTCCCAAAGAAAATCAGTGTGATAGCTAATGTAGATAAAATACAAGATTACAGATCAATGATGAACGGAGGCTATTTCACGAAACACCGTTCATCCACTTGACAGAAGATAAGTGTCGATTATACCTGGTTACGAAGGAATAGGTCTCACCTGACTGGCTTGTCGAGGTTTGTTCTTTGAGCGGCTATAATGGTTTTATTACTGCCCCTATAGAAGCCGAAAGGGGAAGAAAGATATGGTCCTTTCTCTAGGTTCATGGTGGAGAGGAGGTTGTGTTGCTCGGGCTCTGGCTCTGTCTATTTGGCGTGGAGAGGTGGTCGTGTTGCTCTGGCTCTATCTATCTGGCGTGGAGAGGAGGTTGTGTTGCTCTGGTTCTACCTATCTAGCATGGAGAGGAGGTTGTGTTGCTCTGGCTCTATCTATCTGGCGTGGAGAGGAGGTTGTTTTGCTCTGGTTCTACCTATCTGGCGTGGAGAGGAGGTTGTGCTGCTAAGGCGCTATCTGGTTGGTGTGGAGAGGAGGTTGTGTTGCTCTGGCTCTACCGCTTTGGCATCGAGAGGAGGTCGTGTTGCTCTGGCTCTATCTGTTTATTAACCACTGTACTCACTAACTGTATTTGCAGTGGATGTTTTTCCCCTATTGAGCAAAATGAGCAGGAAGTCGACTCCAGCTTGGCGCAAACAGGAAGTGGCTTAGAAGAAGTTGTATTTGAAAACAACAAGCCACACAAAGGTGAACGTTATACCTTATTGTGTTTTGAGATGGTATGTTTTACAAGAGGAAAGATGTCAGGGATGAGGACTAAGTGGCCGTGTCTGATAAAGTGCAGTGTGCAGCCACTTCCCTAAAACTTTCAATTGGATGCATCCAAAACTGTCTTCAAGGCAGTGGATCAGACAGTCCCGAATTATACTTCTGACCTTACTTCACATCCCGATGCCCCGGGTTAATGCACTTCATTACATCTTGCAGACATGTAGCATTTCTGAGTATGCACACAATTACTGCTCTGAGGGAATACAGCACATGCAGCTACCATCTTGCACACAAGAACACAGACTTAAAAACAAATATATGAGCGCTCTTGGGCTAAAAAAGTGGGAAAAAAAGAGACTCTGGTTTGTGTCCATGACAAGTTGCCCAAATACAAAGCTTCTCATTGTCTTCAAACATGTCGTTTTGTTTGATCAAAAGCCTCCAAAACTAACCTGGATCCAGATCTCCTGAATCACCCCCAAAACTCTCGTTGTTCAGTGATTCAAACTAGTCTGGTGCTGGGCTCACTGTTGGAGGAACAATCAGAGCTTCATAGGGGGAGTTGAAAATGGAGACTTCACCTTCCTACATATACTGTAGCTAATTAGCTATATTTATAACAAATAGAGACAGAAAAATGGCCATGAAAATGGTGCCAAGTATGGATGGGATTGATGCAGCGCTAGTCGACTTACAGAAATAACAACTCTGACTTAAAACCAGCTACAAGTTAGCAACCGCTACCAACTGAAAATGCTATCAGTGGGAAAGATTTGTCAAGCATGATGTCAAGCTGAGATTCAGTCTGATGTTCAGGCTTCACCACACCCGAATGTAGGTTCATTTTATTTCGTGGTTAATTGGAAAGGGACAGATACAATGTACATAGGCAACTTAAAAACGGCTATCTGATGCAAGTATCATAGTGCTTATAGCGGATGCTAATTTGCAACACCTGTCCCTAGTTCCATATACATATATATATATATTTACCAGATAAATGAATTAAAACAATTAATTGAAAATTGTAATTAGCTAGTCATGCATTTTTTTTACATTAATCACTTCCAACTTTTGTATTCCTGTGTGCGCATTTGTTTAGTTCAGTTGCAAACAAGTGCTAAATGGTGCAAACAATGGTGAATGTGCTGACAGAGCTAGCAGTGTTAACCTGGGGGGGGACAACCTGAGGGTGGGTGGCAGTGGAGCACGCTCACATGCACTAACATGCATTACAAGCACAGAGAAGCTCTGATTACAACACACACACAGAGAAAGAGACTTCATTCTCTGCTCAGGTAGACATTACTCCTCTATATCTTTACAGAGACAATAGTTGATGATTATATATTAATGCTCTGGATATCGAATTTAGCACCTTCAAGATACAAATGCATCATCATCATCATCATAAGATATAATGGAGATACAGTATGTGGAATGGGACACCCTGATAAGCCATCTGAAGCTTGAGAATAGGGGCTCAGACACCAAGCACATAGGAAACATATTTTAAATCCTAACATGTTGTATAGATTTGAAAAAGTGAACATTTTATACTAAATGGTCCCAAAACATTTATTCCATCAGTCTAAACTTTGATTAAGGTGAGATGCAATATATAGAGACACATATGTAGAGTGAAAATAACAATAGTACAATTTCAATGGATTTCAGAGTGGAGTTTAGAAGTCCCCAGCCGTTAACGTAACATATCTTTATAGCAACTGCTACCTGAAGCTCTCCTTAAAAACACACACAGATAGAGACATATTATAGTGTCATCAACTTCCATTCCACGTGGACCTCTGCAAACCACACTAAAGCGCATACAATTAAGTTTTTACCCTTTAAAAGATGCTTTTCCTAGTCCTTAGTTTAGTTTGCTATTCTGGAACATGACATTGTGCAATGATTTTATTTTTGTTTAACAGACATTTAAAAAAAGGCAGCAGATCTGAGCACTTTGCCATCTGTACAGGCTGGCTGCCAGTGAACTGACATCAATATTCTGATATATTTAGGCTACTTATATATGCAGAGAACTGAAATGAGTCACTTCACACATTCACCCCGAGAGCTATAGTGGCATCTTTGCATAGAAACACATTTGGTGCTACTTCAATGACTCCATGCTGTCTTCTATGGAGCGTTATTTATGCCAGAGAACTGGATAACTTTGCAGTGTTAGAGAGAGTGCTGACGTGTCAACGTTCGCCGGCGCCTCCTTCCATTTCGATTGTGTTGATGGAGAAAACAGGCGATTGCATGGCGCCATTGAAATATTTTACTTTGCGCCTGGATAACGTATGTCTGGATAAGTACATGGATAACGTGTACGTCTGGGTAAGCAGATGGATAAGGTACGTGTGGATAAGCATATGGATAACGGCCAATTCACCTGCGGGAACTCTGTTCTAAACTTGGACAGATCTGAACCAGAGGGCTAGCAACATCAGTAAGGATCCAACCCACCTGGGTCACAGCCCGTACAAACAGACTGAAGGACAGCTTGTTTCCCCAGAGCTGTAGCCTCCATTCTAACAATTTTGAAAGTGAATTACAATGACCATCCAAATATATGGCTGTCATACAACGGCTCAGAAAATCCCCTTCAATGTGCCTCGACAAACTATAGCCTACACTCTGAATGTCCCAAGTTAGTTTCTGGGTGTAAAGGTGTGTGCGACTGTTGTGCTATGACTAACTTCCCAATACCAAGTGCATTATATTTTGCACAGCCCTAATCCAGAACATCATTGATAACTTTTTCAATTGTTACATCATTAGCTGGTATTGTTTTGACAGTTAGCTATAGGGTGGTTAGCATTTCACATTTGTGGATTTCATTCTTGTTGATGATATTGTTTGATCTACCCTAAGGTTCTGCCCCTTCAGGGTTTGAACCCTAAACATGTTAAAAGGTATGTGCAAAAAAAGGCGTAAAGGCACAGACAGTGTTTCATCTAGTAGTTGGTACAGTGAGATGTTGTCGCCATGGAGATGGTTAATGAGGCCATCAGTAGTCCTGCTAGACCACTGTCCACATAGGAGTAATTGTGAAGAAGAAATATGGCTTGCGAATGCCACTCCTCAACGGATTTGACGTCTATCACAGCCTTGCATCGACGGCTGACATCCTGACACCACTTCACATGGAGCCTCTGTTCTACTCGCTTTTGTAACACAGTCTCTCATTACTGGTTTCTTTCATCAGTCTTTGTGAAAGTGAAACGTGTTCCTGGTATTCGCTATCCATTTTAAGCGTTTAAAGATGAAAAAACTACAGCGTCCATGATATGATTACCAGTGCAGCTTATTACCATTTCTGCTGCTTATAAAGCACCTACACTGTTTGTCCCTTGCAGTCCATTCTCATGGCCCACAACTCGACTGGCCTCAGCCTATGACCGTCCTGGGCTTGTGGTAAATTGTGTTCTTCAAAGCCACTGAAAACAGTGAATCACATGCCATACTGTTGAGTAAGGTTAAGTTGTAGGGCTGGGTTTTTTAGTCATTTGCATGATTACAAATGTCAATGTGAGGTTTCATTTCTACACAAACCAACAGATTCTCACTCCCAACTCGTTAAATACCGACGGTTAGTCAGTGCTCCTCAGCATCGGAGACTTAATACACTCGTTACATGCATAGTGTCCTTTCAAAATAAACTTCTGTTTTCATAGGAAGTTTTAGGCAGCTAGATTTAGGCAACACAACCACTTAGTTAGGATTAGGAAACGGTCGTGGTTGACGTTAACTTCACTGACTAGCGACTCACGACTGACGATACCGACGAGTCATGTGACTTAAGACTGATGTGACAAAATAAGTCAATGTTTAGTTCCACACGGGACACGAACAGCGGTCTCCTAGTTGAAAGTCCTGTGTTTGTTTGACCCATCCACCCTCCCTGAACGGACTCTCAGACTATTAAATCTAGGTCACTTGCTCCGATCGTCTATTAACGCCATGGGCGGGTGTGGGTGGGTTTACATTGGAGTTCATAGAATGCCTGGTTTGTCACATACTGTCGCTAAACGGTGCCTCCGTGCATTGGTTTCTGATGCAGAGGGGCACTGACCAATCGGCGGTATTTGACGTGTTGGGAGTGAGAATGCGTTGCACAAACATGTATGTATGTTGATTGTAATATGTCTGAGCACACGCAGGTCAGTTGAGCTGTAGTCTCTGAGTAGGTGTGTATGTGTTACACTATGTGTCAGCCCTGTGACAGACTGGCGACCTGTCCAGGGTGTGACCTCTGTGCCTCTTGCCAGGGCATGCAGGGAAAGGATCCAACCCACGGTGACCCTGAAACCCATTCACCAAATTGAAATTGTAGTGCCGCACATAAGCAGTAGTTTCGTCAGGATAAGCAGGTTACAGATAATGGACGGGAGGATGGATGTTTCTGTTGTAATAACTAGAAAAAGAGCTGAATGCTTAGCACAAGCAGCAGCAACCTACATGAGGGAAAAAAATGAACTTCATCACCAGATTTTCCATTAGAAATGTCAGTGCTGGTCGGATGTTTTGATTGACAAATGATCTCGGGGAGGTGTGGAGCAAAAACACCACAGCAATTAGCACTTAGCATCGCAGACGGGGGAGTATATAAACAACACTTTACATTCTGGTGCAGGACCTGTCAGACCTTTGCATATCAAATGTTTGCAGCTCTTGACAAATGAGGTCCAGCGAGTTTAGCTGAGAATGTGAAGTGAATCTCGCTGAATCATGACGGATTGGCCAGTCCGCTGCCAGCAGGGAAAGTCCCTGGGATCTAGACCGGGTCCTCATCAGACTACAAATGAAGCTGCTAATACTGGAAGCAGATCTGCTAATCAAACACACACACATCACATGTACACATAACGTCTCATCCACACTGGGAACGTCAGGAGCGCTTGGCGACCGCGTGGTGGCTGCATAATTCACACGTCAGGTGTTCACACCAGCTGCGTGTCTGCTGCGTTTCTGCTGCTGTCAACCCTTTCTTTCTACATAGAGTTTGCCTTTTAATGGCCATTTCATTTCATTATAAATGTCATTTATATTTATTTTAGACAGAGAAAGGTTAGGAAATGTGTGGTAATTTGTAAATAACAGTAATAATCGACAATTAAAACCTGTACTATATTCATTCATGGGGCTCTCCAAGTCACTGCATGTTCTACAACACTGTCCTGCAAATATTTCAGAATAAAGGCATCGTGTTAACAAATGAAGGAATTCTGTCCACAGAAAAAATGCTTGAGGGCTTTTATTTTGAAATGAAAGCAGGAAGTGTTGATTTAAAAATAAGTCTTTACTTTTTTCATCTCCGTAACATTTTCTATATAGAGACATCGAAACTGTAGTAATGTTGCTGGTATGATGTCAATATACAGTCAATAGATCCCTTTCACTGTCTGTTGTTGCTGCAGCACAGCACGCGTCTAAAATAGGCGAGACCTCAAATCTCTAGAAGAGCTGAGACGCTGTGGCTGCTCTAACCTATTAACATGGACACCGAAATAAAAAACAACAGGTAGCCGCCACGCGCTCCTGACGTTCCCAGTGTGGATGAGGCTTAACAAGCCCATGGAAAAGTTTCAGTCAAGATAGGACATAAACAGAAGTCACAGAGTTCACATCGAGGTCAAACTCTAGGGGCGAGCGACACAGACAGAGAATAAAGATAAAGTGAGAGAGACGGAAGGTATAAAGTTGATTTTTTCCAGTCTCTCCAGGAACTTTGTCATATCTCATCAGCACACACCTATTCTCCATAGAATCCAACGATAATTCCACTGTTATCTTTCTCCATGTGTTTAAGCCTCTGAGGGGTTAAGTACCCTTGGCTGAGGGCACGCTGGTGCTGCATTCCCATGAGGGAGTAGGTTTGAGATGGCTGCCGCAGTTCTGCTCACATGAGACGAGAGCAGCGGTTCCTTGGGGATATTTCCCTTTTTCTGCTCCGCTGTGGCACCAGGTGGTAGGAGGGAGTTGACAGCGGGAACCCGTGGGACTCTAATTAAAATGGTGCCAGAAATCCCTGCTGCGAGCTGAGCGTACATTAAAATACAGTACATTATGAAACCTGTACGGAATGTATGACTTCATGCACCTTTAGGTGCAGCCTGGTAACTGAGTTTTACATACGCATTTGAGATTCCTGTGAGAAACCAGATTAAGGCATGAAATCACATAAAACATGTACATGTGCTGCTTCAGACTTCCCAGGTAGCCCAATTTACATACAGCTGGTCAGTAATCAGATACCACATTTACATAGTAGTAATACCACAAAGTAGCAATACCACAGTGGAAACTCTATTATTACAAATAAAAATCATTCATATTTGATTAGTTGTAAAAGATTGTAAAGCATCAAATGTAGAAGTACGATGTCAAATTCGGTTGTCCAGTCAGCTTGATTCCAGACAGGGAACTGTGTTGCAGGGTCTATGTGCATATAGGCTCCATTGATACATTGTAGGCTACGCCACCGCTGCCAAACACCTCCTCAAAGATGGGACTACCTGTCAGACGTGCCACATGGAAACGTTGGGCAGGTTGTGTTTTGTCCACGTCTCTGATGCCAGGTGGGTGATATGACATGATATTGCAAGGTATCTTTGCAATACAAAAAATGACTCTACTAAAATGACCCTTATCTCTACTTTGCCCAAACTCAGAAGGTTTTCGTGTATTCCCAGACACTGCTATGTATGTGCCACTATGGTTAATTACTGCAGGACAATTGTGATCATTCAATCATTGGTAACTATAAGCTGAATCAGATCCTACTTACGTTGGTTAGTAGGTGATGGTGTATGTGGCCTTTGTTGTGTGATGCAGCACCTTGTTCTTATGTGTGTTTCTCAACACAGATATGTATATGACAATATGGTTAAGTTTATTATATGAGAACATTTTTACCACATTAGGATTTATACCAGCATCATGATTACAAAGTGAAAAAATCAATATGAACAACAATACTTTTATTATATTATAAACTGCACAGCAAATTAAATGTTCCCACCATTGGTAAATAGTAAATGGACTTGGACTTATATAGCCATTGTTGTCTTTATTCACAGTTACTATGTGGTTCTGTATATACGGCCCTGTTTCTTGTTTCTTTCTATCCCTATGTTCCTCGTAACTATAAACACGTGAAAAAAAGAATCAAGAAAAAATACTCTCCTTGGAGTGTTAAATTACTCAAAAGCATTGCAATGCATCAAAATCCAATTTCCAACTAGGGTTCAGACCATGTATACTTACAGGACACTAAAGGTAGTTACACTTTGCATGCAAGCAGGTAAAAATGAATCCAATGCAGTAAAATAGAGTTACAGTATATCAGAAAATAGAAATGTAGTAGCAGACGATAAATAGCTATATTTAGAGGTACTATGTTATCCAAATCTCACGCCAAAGAGCATCTGCAACCTTTTGTTCACGCTGATGGGCCATTAACGTCTCATCAGTCTCCATCTCTGTAGTGCATTGTGAGACTCAGGCTGTGCTGCCATGTTTCTATAGCGCAGCAATGACATCAGTCCATACGCAGCCCCCACACACCACACACAGCTCATCTTACAGTTAGAACCTACATAAAACTGATGTACTCTTAGCTGTGTACACTGTAAAAGCCCTTCAATGGTACTGTCCATATGACTTCAGTTTAAAAAGTATATTTTCTTCCAATAAATTCATTTCTTTAATTCATTATTTTTTTTTAAGTTACCCACAAATAAAAAGTGTGAATATTTTAGTAATTATTTTCCATGATTTTATTGAACTTATATACAAAATAAATTGATTAAACAAAACTCAGTTCAAGGGCTTATATCAAAAGTAAAGGGACCCGCCCACATGCAGCAATGGGACGTCTTGGCTCTTCCTACATTCCTCAATGTTGTCTATGAGTACTTGATTTTTTAGCATACAGTCAAATACATAATACTGAGTTTACCCAACTCAAAATACCAAGAAGTTCACTAAAATGACAAAAAATTGTTGCTTAATTTGTTTTTTTTAGTTAGATCTAAGTAACAGTTTTTACAGTGTAAAATGTGCTATTTTCATATGATATCTATTTTTAGAAAAACTATTTTCATGCTGCCACCAGATGCAGGAACAGTCCATGATGAAGCAAAAGTACCGAAACAAATGTTGTTTTTGAAAACTAAATGCCAGCAAATATGGACTGAAGCAGCAAAAGTCACTAGAAATGGGTATTTAAAGGACTATTTTTATTTTCCATGATGGCAATAGAAGTCTGATGTGCAAAATCTCAAATCAGGAATGTTCTTGAATATTCTAGTTTCTCTTCTTGGAACTGAATTCACATAACTTCTACTTAATTTATGTTTATCTTTCATCAACAAATGAGACAGTTTGTGATCTGTTTGTACGTCATGCAGGGAACAGCAGAGAGCAGTGTGCATGAGAACCTTAAAATGCACGGTATGAGGATCTATGCTTGCCATGAGCCAGATGCAGTGGGCATCATCATCATCGAGGGAATCCCAGTGCTTACTCATCTTGACAATCTGCTCAGAGCATGCTGCCTACTCCTCGGGGGGGCATACGCACTGCACCTCAAGTATTCTTCCAAACTTGTCCAAACTTTTGAGGTCTTTCAAAGACTTTTTATGGGACTCGATACACAGCGCCCAAAACCAACCTCCAGGTGTGTTAGCCTTAAAAACAAGCCTCTAGTCTAGACAGTCAAACATGGAGCTTACACTCATGAAATGCTGCTTTAGTGTTTGTGTTCAAGAATGTTGAACCTTTTTCTGGGCCTGATGAGTGTGATTCTTCAGAATATTGTACTGTGAAGGTGTTCTAAGCTGCACTTTATAATCAGAAGTCCGAGTGTATAAATTGTTTTAAATGTAACATCAAATACACACTAAAAGACACACTATTGTGACGGTGTTCTACAACAAGCTGAGGGCAGAAGTTCTGATATGTAAATTGATTTAACGATAAAATGTTTAATATTATATACGCACTAAAAGACACTACTGTCAAAGTGTTATACTGAGCTGCATCTGGGAAGCTGGGGTCAGAAGTTCTGGTATGTCAATAATTGTTTTAATCTTAAAACATTTTAACATTAAAAAAATGTAATACTGAATACAGATTTACTCAAGTGTTCAACTATTTAACTCTTTAAACAGCATATTTGTATAGTTGTTATTTGATGTTTAAAAAATGTGTGAAAAGAATACCTCTCTTTCCTTTATTTTTAAAAATAAGTTAATGGTGACTAATTATTTGAAGCAGATTAGACTTAAAACAGAGAAAGGAATAATTGGTCAAAATGAATAAGATTGAGTACTTGAATTACTTCAAATCAAATTCTTACTTCTTTCTTTTAAAGCTTACTTATTTGAATTAAGTTTGATATGGTTAATATGCTGACCTTTTTGACAATGGATTCAACTCAAATTTGTGGGCTTTTTCTACTAGACCATTTTTTAGCATACAGTCAAATACATAATATTGAGTTTACCCAATTCAAAATACCAAAAAGTTCACTAAACTGACAAAAAAAAATAGTTGGAAAATGTTGCCCTAATTATCTTTTTTAGTTAGATCTATGTAACAGTTTTTACAATGTAAAATGTGCTTTTTTCATATGTTATCTATTTTTAGAAAAACTATTTTCATGCTGCCACCCGATGCAGTAACAGTCCATGGCGAAGCAAAAATACCGGAAACAAATGTTCTTTTTAAAATGAAATGCCAGCAAATATGGACTGAAGCAGAATATTTTGTTAGATAAAACATGTTGTGAATGTTTGAAATGGTTATATCTGCCTTTTTTCTATACATTTTGACTTTTGGACTGAAAACTGAGACAATTACAGAGACGAGGAGCACAACAGTAAAATATGAATGAATTGAAACAGGATGACAAATTGTCATCTATATGACTTTTTTCTTATCTGCCACATACAGTTTGGTTTGGTTAGGTTTAGGGTTAAAATGAAGCAAAGATCATGGTCGTGGTTAAAAGAAACCAATGTTGACGGTCAGCAGGAAACCAGAAATGAACGACCAGCAGTCAACAAATACTCTCCACTGTCTGACGCATTGTTGACGTATCCATCCACCCCGACCTATTTCCCAATGAAGCCTCTGGTGCAAAGAACAAATCACGCTACTTCTGCCTTTGCTCCTGACAGGCAACAGTCATAACTCACACGGTCACTGCAGGTCCTAATCAGGTAAATGTAAGAACGGGTCATTTCAGGCATTTGAACAAATAACAAATGCTCACGTTTGTTGTGAGGACAGTCTCTTCATTTCAAGACATCATTCCCCCCACGTTTTCCAGACAGATGCCATACATGCAGACACAGGAGGCAGAAATGCAGCACAAATCAAACGGTGATTTCTTTTGAATTTTAGAAGTAACACATTCTACGAGCTGTTAGGCTGTCTTCATTGTTTGGTTAACACTCAGCTTTACAGAACGTGGCTGCTGATATTAAATGTACTTTGTCCCTGCTAATGTCTTACAATCTACTGGATATACCAATATATCAGAAACCTGATTGGAATTTTGTTGCACAGTAAAAACTAGGACAAGATGTCCAAAGTTTTCAGTTTAATTCATTATCTAGTCTTCTCAGGACTAGTGTTCTAGTCTTTCCATGACTATAGGTGTAGTGTTCTTCACAGGACTAGTTAGTGTTCTAGTCCTGCCTTCCCTTAACTTGTGTTCTAGTCTTTCGAGGGCTAGTGTTGTAGTCTTCCCAGGACTATTTTTCTTTTCCTGTCTTCCAAGGACGAGTGTTCTAGTCTTTATAGGACTATAGGTGTAGTCTTCTTCCCAGGACTAGTTAGTGTTTTAGTCCTGTCTTCCCAGGACTAGTGTTCTAGTCTTCCAAGGACGAGTGTTCTATTCTTCCAAGGACTAGTGTTCTAGTCTTTCCAGTACTAAATGTGTTGTCTTCTTCCCAGGAATAGTTAGTGTTATAGTCCTGTCTTCCCAGGGCTAGTGTTCTAGTCTTTCTAGGGTTAGTGTTCTAGTCCTGTCTTCCCTGGACTAATGTTTTCGTCTTTCTAGGGCTAGTGTTCTAGTTTTCTCAAGGCTAGTGTTCTAGTCCTGTCTTCTCAGAGTGTTCTAGTCCTGTCTTCCCAGGACTAGTGTTATAGTCTTGACCAGAGAGCTACATTGAGGAATTCCAGCTTTTCAAGGGTTTCAAGGTGCACCACTTACTATAAGTGAGGTGTATGATTGTTTTTCATCATGCATTGATTAAACAGGAAGAAATATACAGTATAGCTCGGTACATCAACAGGCTCTTGTAGCGTTTTTAAATAAATGATGATCTACTAATTCACTGGATAATGCTGATTCTCCTTGAGATGGCTAGATTACCAGGAGGCTATAGTTTATCAGGTCTATTGTATTTTTGGACTGTCTGTAGTACGTGTGCCTCTGTTCTCACACTAGCAGAGTTTCTTGTCTTGATAGAGGGAGCGTTTTCTTATAATCTCTGATATTCAGGCACACACACTTCCACAACACACTGTACCGTATTGTCTTTTATTATTATTGGGGAGCAGAAGATATGAGGGAGCAGTAAAAGCCCTTGTTGTTTTCACCTGTCTGTCCCTGTCTCATCCTCACACATCTCCTTCCTGACTCACTCTCCACACTGATGCTCTGACGGTTATACTGTATACTGGTCCAAAGAACACTGGAAAAGGCCTCATGTGTTCCTAAAACTCCCAATAGTCTTGTCAGTGTCCACTCGGACATATGTAACATTATATAGAACTGATTGCTGTCTATGAGAAGCAATTGAAGCCAACACAACTGCAACGATTTGATAACATGACGAAGAAAAAAAAGTCAATAGCACCAGGTTAAATTTACTGAGACCATTGTCTATATCTTGATACTACATTGAATACAATGTGATGCTTGAAAGGGGTCCTCCAGTGATTTACCCTCCATGGCTGGTCATGACACGTCTTTCTAACGTCACACTGCTCTGCTACATTGATCAGCCTGTCCTCCCCCAAACAACGACCCAATAGGTCATTTGTACCGCAGCGTATTTTGACATAATTATGTTTCATTAGGAGGCGACCTCTAGTGGCTATAGTAATCAAAGAGGGAGCAAACCAGAAGTCAGGTGACGTAGTATAAAGAGTAGATTCAATAGTGACGAAGTCCTCATAGGGTGGGGGGAAGTGGTGGTGGATGAGTCAAACAAACACAGGACTTTCACCCAGAAGACCCATGTTCTTCTCAATGTTGAGTTATTTTTACTTACGTAAGTTATGTCACATAATCCTGTGATGTCACTACGCCTACTTTATGCCACTAAGTCACTTACGTATAGGGATGTCACGAGAAACGCCTGTAATCAGGGTCTGAAATTAACAAGTGCCAGATGCGGGTACATTTTCCGTTTGAATACTTTGAATGATGGATTTTTATCAATAGAAACATTAATTTAAAACCGCTGTATGCCTACACAAATTATACTGTACAGTCTGTGTTGCACACACGCACAGATAGATAGATACACACACATAGTATATAGACATACATGACGCTAATGTAGAACTTAGAGCTTAATAGTAGACATTAAAATATAATTTTAGCCAGCTGTTAACTTCGCTTGCTTCGGCCTCCCGACCGTGGTCGCAAAACACAGGGGAGAGTTATCCTGTCGCTCCACTCAGCGCAGGAAACCAGACACGGGAAACCTCCGTTGGTCTGGAGGAGCCGCAGCATTTATTTCTGCACAAACTGAAACTTCCACAGAACATTCACTGATATTCTCAGAGCTAAACTAACTCTGTCTTCTGCTCCGCTGCTCACTCGTTTTCTTACACACAGCTAGCGCTCTCTCTTTCTCTCTCTCGTTTTAGAAACCCACTTCCTACGCACACACACACACACACACACAAACTCTCGCACCGGCTCTGCTATACTCTAAATGACCTACACTACTCCCACAACACAGCGCTGCATTTCAAAATAATGTCTTATTAATTTTTCACTGGTACACACCAGGGATGTAATAAAATGAAAGGTACACACAGTACACTTCACTGTACTGCCATTTTCATCTGTTGTCATTACCTCCGCCAAGGCCGAAAGCCTAGGAAGGAGGTTATGTTTTCACTGACGTTGGTTTGTTGGTTTGGAGGATTACTCCAAAAGTCTGTGATGGACTTGAATGAATTTTTGGAGGGATGGGGTGTGACACAATAAACAATCCATTAAATTTTGGTGGCGATCCGGATCATGGTTCGGATTCAGGATTTTTTTTAAGCATTACAATCAGCCAAAACATTAAGAGCTCTGGGTATAACACATGCACAGTGTGACTGATGATGCATGACCCCGCCTCTTTCCTTCAGAGAGAGAGATTGGTGATTGTTGGAAAGAGTAACGACGACGGTTTAGGTGAGTTTTATTTTGATCACTACTACTTTTATTAAAAAAAAGAGGAAAAAAAAGGATTGTTTTTCATTTGCATTTCTATCGTGGCAGACTTTGTGATATCTGCAAATACTACATTGTTGTCCAGAGAATCAATATAATATTGTATCATGATAAAAACTGGTGATTTACACCCCCTAATGACAATTTCTTGTAATGACCGTTCAGTGATGTTGGATCATTTTTACATGTATGTCATTTACAGTATTAGTCATACGGGCATGGCAGCCTCGAGCCGGGTGGTGTCTGTCGACGTTGGTGGCCACAGAAGTGGAAGTCATAGCAATAATAGTAATAGTATGAAAAGAAAGAATAATAATACATGAGCATTGCTTTGATTATCTGCTGCTTTGACCAATTCATTTGGAACATTTGGCCCGCCAGCAGCTAGTGGGCCTAATTAGGCGACCACTTTTATCCCGGCTCACATGTCCTATGGTCATCTAAACGTGTTTTCTGTGGCCAGAATATACTGTACATATATATTTTCCAGATACTAAGTCTGTGCTGCTACAGTGCTTCAACCTCCCCCTCCCATCCCATCATCTATCTCATGCAGCCATCAGAACAATCCCCATTCACTAATTGGCCTATTAGTTTTGGCATTAGCCGTGGGGGGAGGGTCCTGCAGCCATTACTGCAGCAGCAGCCTCTGACCGGAGCACTGATTGACTAGTTGGCTGGCTGTTGGGGATATGAGGTGAGAGGACGACTAATGCCGGAGCAGCCACACCATTAGCTAACTAAAACAATTGTCCATACACTTCCCCCCCTAATGACACACACCTCGCCTCTTGGACCAATTACTCATAAGCATGGAGAGGAAAGGCCGGCGTCTGCATGTGCATCTTTGATTAGCACTCGCCACTGCATTTCTGCTCAAACAATCCTGTCACACGCAGAACGCCTCCACAGCCTCCGAGGCCATTTGTCAAAGAGCGTTAAGGTCTTTATTTACAGCTCTATGTCCAGAGCCAGCAACTCATGAGATGGCGGGGAAATTCCAAAAGAGCACGCATGTAGCGGCCGTGTCAATGATTTATGTGTTTTTTGGGGACTGAGAGGAAGGTGTGGAAGAAAACGGGGTGCCTGCTCACATCGAAAGCCCAACACAAGCTATTAAAAGGAGTTATGGCATGAACACAACTCTCATTCAGTCTCGGTTATTGATTCTGGATCATCTTTTGGCAGAGTGTATTTCATCGATGGAGGAGGAGGTGATGGCGAGGCATGGATGATGGCTGTCATGAATAAAAACAGCCCGACAAGATAAGAACAGGACAGGAGCACAGAGAGACAGTCAATAAAAATAAAATGGAGGTAGGAGGTGTAAAAACGAAGTGAACGGCATCAGTTGCTCCACCAACAGCAGAAGAGAGATGCCGTTAATTCAGTTTTGGTTTCTTTTAGGTTTCCAAGAGTCTCTTTTGAAACCCCATATGACATTTTTAATGTTGTCTCCAATTTCATATTATAAAATACATTTTGACCAATTTAACAACCATGGGGAAACAATTTTCTGGTTCTATTAAAAGTTGTGAAAATATAAATATAATTTCAGAGTTGATCAAATGTGCACAAAATATTGCACTACTTTTACATTAAAGGTCCCATATTGTGCTCATTTTCAGGTTCATACTTGTATTTTGTGTTTCTAATGGAACATGTTTACATGCTGTAATGTTCAAAAAACACATTATTTTCCTCGTACTGTCTGCCTGAATATACCTGTATTTACCCTCTGTCTGAAACGCTCCGTTTTAGTGCATTTCAATGGAATTGTAACGGAACGGCGTTGCTAGGCAACAGTTTGGGTCCATGTTTACTTCCTGTCAGCTTATGTTATTTACATACACTGCAACAGGAAATCAACTGGGACACATTCAGAATGTTTACGTTTAAAACCGTGAAATGGTCTAAATATTCTATATTTGTGACATCACAAATGGACAGAAATGGCACAAACAGCTTGTTTCAAATGCACAATTTCTGAATACGTATATTGAGCATTTTGATAGTTTAACAGTATTCATAAAGCACTTAAACCTGCTTTATAATATAAAAGACTGAAAATCTCCCTTTTTACAATATGGGACCTTTAACAAATGCCCATGGCATACATTTGCAAGACTTAAACTCAAATGATCTTTTACGCGTCATGAGAAACGACAGGGTGTTTTTTGTTATCTGCCCACGTCTGCGATGGTCCACCCAAATTTATGACAGGCACGTGTTAGTTTAAATAGAGCTTTAGAGTATAAGCGAGGCCTGGGGTTTCAGGTTCTCCTATCATTCATTACACAATATTAAAGTGTTTAAATTAAATTCTTACAGGCTTGACATGACCAAAATGTGAAACTTGTCCTGAAGGTGGTGCTAGATTAAAGAAAGATCATGGCGTCATTTAAATCAAAAAAGTTTCATCTTCTGGGAATGATGGGTGTGTTGAGTAAACTTCTGTCTTTCCTATATGAAATATCTTGTATGCAGATCTGATTTTTGGCCTGAGGATGGCACTTGAGAAAGGCTCATTGAGTGTCCAGAAAAGACAAGAGTTCATCCTCTGGGGATAAATATTATGGCACTTGATTTTGACATCTCTCAACTAAACCCTTTAACCTTTCATCGTGACTATAACACAAGGGTCAGGGAGTCCACAACATCTTTAGGAATGATTCTCAGGGGACCATTAATATCCATTCTAAATGTCATGGGAATGTGAACCAAGGCTTTGAACAGATGGACTAAACGTCACCATCATCTGCATTACCTCTCGTGGGGCAAAGGCAGTGCTTTACTCCTGTGACGTCGGTGTAATTTGGAAATACCCATCACACTGTGTTCTTGTCTCCGATGGGTGACCCTCTCGTCTTCTCTAGTTTCTCCTCCCCCTCCTCCTCCTCCTCCTCAGGCTCTGACACCCATCTTCTCCCCCACTTGCTTTTTTCACTGTCGGATCAATAAGCCCCCTAAGTGCTGTCTGACTATAAGGCATATTCCACTTTTAAGTTCACTTCACACAGCGGTGGCTGTAACTCAATCTCCACATTACACCACTCCCCGATGATGCCCGGTGCCATTCTTACAGCTCCTCTAATGTGGGCTAATGTCTCTGTGTTGTGTCTGTGTGATGAAATCTGCTGTATCATAAAACCAATAGATTTAATATCTATAATCTTCCATTTAGAAGTTTAGCATCACATGACTTTAAAAGTGAACATATCCGGCTCATTTTCGCCACCAAATAGCCAAAGTGCGTCACTTGAAGGCTCCTAAATGGTAGAAACTAGAGACCATCTCTGCCTTCATCTTGATCTCAAATACACACCTGTGAAGTTTTGTGAGGTGACGCTATCATGTTGACAAAATCTGTCCACAGACAGAAAGACATAGACAAATGTGAGGCGTTCCATCAAAATGAGTCGGAACAGCGTGTTCTTGTAAAAACCCGTTTTTACATAAAAAAAGTGGATTTTGGGCTTTTTTGTTTTTAAAATTTTATTTTAATTAATTTTTTTATCCATCTATTTATTTTTCATTTATTTATTTATTTTATTTTTTATTATTATTTTTCATTTTGTTTTATTCATATTTAATTTAATTTTATTTTATTATAAGAAAAAAAAAAGAAAAAAACTCCTCAACTGGCCATGCATGGGCCCTGCTGCCTCACCACCAACTGGGCTCCTCCTCCATCTCCTCTCTCCTCCCTCCAATGATAACTGCTTATGGATAGAAAAGGGCAAAAGCCCTGAGCTATCAACCAGGCTCACGAATTTACGTTACGTTTGGATGAAGTCAGTCTTGTCTTGGTTTGGCTACAAAGAAGGTAACATTCAGTGAACTCACAGATTGCATTGTGGATTGTTTTTTTTTTGTGCCTGTTTCTGACTGTAAAAGTATGGAGTTATTGAGAAACTCAATTTTCAGTGCTATTTGATGTTTTTGTAGATAGCTTATTTTTCTATTTTTTCCACCTTTTGTAAATATTGGCACAGCTTGCACTTTGGGAGGTCGGCATAATAAAAGGGACTAATACAACGTTTTTCGACTGTGCCAGTGTTTTCATGTTGTATGGAGTTTTGAAGTAGAACCCCGCGACAGTAATGCTGCTGAATAGTAAAAAAAAAAAAAAAAGAAAAAAAGAAAGATAACTTTGGCTAGATTTCAAGGTCAGCACTAAAATAATATAAATCTCTTTACAGTCAAATCCAAAAGCTCTGGCTTATTGCTGCTGTCCAGGTCCAATCCTCCCTTCAGCTGGGATCTGCTTTCTGTAGGGCTGTACCCAATTTGTGCACAGTTGCAGATAAAGATCAGGCTACACTAAAATTATTAGTATTATACTACAGTATTTGTAGAATGAGCTGGTTGTTTCTGGCTCTCGTGATCCAAACATTTCCAATATCTCCAGAGCAAAAGTCAAAATGCATTGGAAAAAAATAGTTGTAATCATTTCCAAAGTTCACAAAATGTTTTAATCCAAAGACACATTCTGCTTCAATCCATATTTGTTATTGTTTAGTCTTTCAAAAACTACATTTTCATCGTGCTGAAAAAATTGTTTGCTCTCCCGCTCGCTGCACAAAGGGAGGCCAGAACTGGCCAGTTCTATTCATTAAAGGTCCCATATTGTGCTCATTTTCAGGTTCATGCTTGTATTTTGTGTTTCTACTAGAACATGTTTACATGCTGTAATGTTAAAAAAATCCTTTATTTTCCCCATACTGTCAGCCTGAATATGCCTGTATTTAACCTCTGTCTGAAACGCTCCATTTTAGCGTATTTTGACGGAATTGCAACAGAATTGCGTTGCTAGGCAACAGCTTGGGTCCATGTGTACTTCCTGTCAGCTGATGACATTCACATACACTGCAACCAGGAATAAACTGGGACACATTAGAATGTTTACATTTAAAACTGTGTAAAGGGTCTATATATTGTATATTTGTGACATCACAAATGGGCAGAAAACAGCTTGTTTCAAATGCAGCGTTCCTGAATACGGGCTTTGTGTATTTCCCTGTGGATTGAGTGTTTCGATACTTTCACAGTATCTATATAGGATTTAAGCCTGCTTTATAATAAAAAAAGATGAAAATCTCACTTTTTTATAATATGGGACCTTTAAAGATAAGTTGGGGATAATGCACAGCGAGCCAGTCATTGTTGTGAAAGAATCCTCAACAGGGCGATGCTGCAAGGGGATTTTTTCACAACAATGACCCACTAGCTGTACACTATCCCGCTTATTACACGGCTACTTACTGAAGAAATAAATATTTTGACACAAAAACGGTCCCCCAGAGTCCGAAATCAGAGCTGCGCCCATAGCAACGGTCTGTTATACATATCAACGGTCTGTTATACATAGCAATGGTCTGCTATAGAGAGATTACGGACCACAGAACGCCGTGATTGACCAATCAGAATTGAGTATTCAACACAGCCGTGTAATAAAAAAATGACTAACTCATTTTATCTGATGAATCACTTTATTGAAATTGAGGATTTTGTTTTTTTTTCTTTAACGTGATGACATCATAAAATATGATGACATTCAAAGCTCCATTCGAAAAACTCAATAGCAGTTTCAAATGTAAAAACAAAAATGACATTTAGTACCGTGGTTTCCTCCTCTACTGCTACTCAGCCCTTTGCCTTCCCTTCTTAGCGCATCTTAACTCACTCAGTCGGCCTCTTTCATGTTATTTTGGGATCAATATGTTCTGGAAGCTAGTGAGCCACTACTGCAGGGAGGAAGGGAGGGAGGGAGGGAGAGAAGCGTGAACCAGATTTTGTCAAGCGACGACATATGAGGAAGCATCGCATCTCCATTTTTTCCTCAGGCCACTTCACCACGTCCTATAGAGAACACCAGCTGTGGACAACACATTCATGGCGTTAACAAGCAGATGAATTTAGCATTCATCTGCTTGTATGCTTTAGTTTGGTTACACCTACAGGCATATGCATACATAAATATGAATATTTACATGTAAAGAATCCACATGCACACATACACATTTGGATTATACACATCAACTATGCTTATTGTGGGTATTGTGCTTGATACTTATACAGTATATATATATATATATATATATATATATATATATATATATATATATATATATATATAATGAGTTATATCATTTTATTTATCAAAGGTATTCATTTGATTTTTTATTTATTAAAATACCTATTACAAATATAGTAGAACATTTAATAATGAAAAAATAAATAAATAACTATACAAGTGTGCTTGGTGGCATTGAAAATTGCAGGTGCAAATAAATGACTATAGATTATTTCAAATATCTAAATGTTAATTATTTGAAACATTGTCAACGAGTTGCGGTTTAAGTTGAAGCACTTAAAGGAGCGTCAGCTGAACTTGAAGCACTGACATGTTGAATGCATCAAGGGAGCTGAGGTATTGGTTGAAGTGTTGGAATGAAGGCAGCTGAAGTACCATCGAGTTATTGTTATGAGGCGTTCAAATCAGGAAAAATGACTATTGGGCAAAGGTAAATTACCACGTTATCATGATGTGTTCAAATGTAATCTCGTAAAATGTAGTATTGGCAAGAAACTTGAATCAATCCAGTTGTTTGTAGGAGATGTTTTCACATCAATATAAAATAGATATTAGAGAGAGAATTATGACCTGTTTAACTTCCGAACACTAGCTCTAAGCAGCTTGCCAAGATTTTTTTAATCAAAGCAAATATTTAAATAATCATAATCATTTGAATTGTGTGTTATTATGCAAACAACCACTATAGATAACAATAACAAAGTACATACATTAATCTAGTGATCAAATGAAGGTTAAGTCTGACAGAATTTGTTTGGTCCCCGGCTACAATCTGTGTTTCTCATGTGGCCCCCCCAGGAAAAATAATTGCCCACCCCGGTCATAATGGTGGTACTTGGAGAGTCAAATATTTTCTGAGGTGGTACATGGTGTAAAAAGTTTGATAACCACTGCTCTATATCATGTGTGACATTATCTGGTCATGTTTATAAGATGGACAGTTCTACCTTAATTCATTTCATTTTTTTTTTCAATCCTGGTAGATTTTTCATTTACAAGATAGTAACCGTGGCGACATCTACACAAATCTGTTTATCAGCAACTGCAAAACAAACTCATCTGTGGCAGTATCAGCCTTTCAACCCCACATTACCTAAAGCTCAACATGTGCTCGCTCAACAAGAGAACACACAAACACACACACACACACACACACACACACACACACACAAAGACACTCCTTCATGCTATTACCTCAAGCCAAAGTCCCTCGGCCACATTTCAATCTGCATTCATATTAGTGTCAAAGCAGCCGAGCTGCTTGCCACCCCCATGAATAGCCATTACCAATCCATTTGGACTGGGTTATCATCAGCTGGCACTAGCCCCAAATCCCATTTCACCCCTTCTACAAGCTCTTACTCTGTCCCTCACCGACATTATCCCTTATTGGCAAAAATAAAAACATCTCGTCATTTATACAGCTCCAGCAGGTCAGCGCCTGCTGCAGATCTGCATTCTGCCACATTGGCTCAGTTCGTTCCTCTTCTAGTTTATACAATCATCATTCAGACTTCACTCAGCAATCATTACGTAATGTCTCCAAATCCACATCACTACTTGTGTCCCTCCAATAACTTAAAGGGGATGTACCATGAAAAACTCTCTTAGTCAATGCTCGTGCACATCCATCTGGGTATCTGGAGTTCCTACCAACCCACAGACTGTGAAATAAAGACAACCCAGTCAGTTCATTGTGGGCTGTCTAGGTCAGAAAACATGGGATTCAACCAGCCAATCACATTTGGCTCCCCTTCCTATGTCACATGCAGCTCATTAGAATATACCGCCCCCCATCTGAGTATCTCCACCCACGGCTTGAGAACTACCTTTGTAAAGGTGCACCATATTTTTCTCTCAGCCAATCAGAGCATACTGGGCTTCTTCAGGAGGGGGGGGGGCTTAAAGAGACGGACACTAAAGCCTCATCCACACTGGGAATGTCAGGAACACATGGGGCTGCTGTTTTTTATTTCGGCGCCCGTGTTAACAGGTTAAAGCAGCCACATTGCCCGCGTGAGACACGCTTCTCAGCTGCGTCTCTTCTAGAGATTTGACGTCTCGCCTATTTTTGACGCGTGCCGTGCATTTCACAGCAACAGCAGACAGTGAAAGTGCTCTGTTGACTGTATATTGACATTATATCAGCTACATTACTACAGTTTCAATGTCTATCTGTAGAAAATGTTACAGAGATGAAAAAAAGTAGTGACTAATTTTTAAATGAACACTTCCTGCTTTCATTTAAAAATAAAAGCCTTCAAGCGTTTTTTTTCTATGGAGGGGATGGGTACAGGTATATTCAGACAGACAGGAGGAGAAACAGGATGTAAACATGTTCTAGTAGAAACCCAAAATACAAGTATGAACCTGGAAATGAGCCTGATATGCTCCCTTTACATTTTGTATTATAATGTAATTATCTTCTCCTATAACCTAAACCATATGTCACAGTTTAGTTACCACGTTTATATATATATATATGGTATATACTAAAGGAATACATGACCGGCAGTGAACATTTTGCAGATACATATAACATAAAGGTTCTGTTTGATATGTTGAAAATACTGAATCCAGACAGCCTAATATTTCCCCAGAAACATACATTGCTAATGCAAATAGTTGCAGACTGTGTGAAGCTGAAACGGCACACACACAAAAGCAACAGAAGTGTCTTCCTCACTCTTTATCCATCCATCCATCTCTCCGTCTCTGTCTGTCTCTCCTACTCTGTAAGCAGCAGAGCTCAGACTTGCTGCTTTGCCAGTTGCATAATAAATACTGCCTGGTTGGTTCACATGGGATCACAAGCCTCTGCATTAGCATTCCTCACACATGCACACAAACACACACACACACACAAGCACGGCTGACAGCAGTGACATCACCAGGCTTGTCAACCCGAACACACTCTCAGCCTTTATACACAGAGCCAAGTACAAACACCTTGATGCTTTTCACTTGCCTCTCTTCACCTCGTCGGTGTATATCCCCCACTGACTGCTCCACCATATACAAGATGTATACACGCATTACAAACAGCTCCGCTCGATAACTTTAGAGTCAGAATTTCCAAAGTCATTCCATAAATATTAATGTGTTGACACCAAAACATAACATAACACATTTTGGGCTACTAAAAGTCTCTAACTCAGTAGTCAGTCGTGTTAATTTACTGTTCAATCATAGCTGTAAAACGATCCACTAATTTACCGTACGAGCACTGGGACCCGCTATAGCTCTGCAAAGTCATTCCTTATTGTTCATATTTGATTCATTTCTAAAGTGAGGTCTTTAAAACTGTTTGTTTTGTCCAATAATGAAAGAAAGGAATAGTCAGATTTGAGTAAAGTGTGGTATTTTACTGAAGGCACAATTTAATCACGTACTAGCTTTCAGGGCAACCAGTAGGCCTAAGGCAGGGGTCAGCAACCTGCGGCTCCGGAGCCACATGCGGCTCTTTAGCTCGGCTCCAGTGGCTCCCTGTGGGTTTTTAACAATGGAAATGAATAACTGTCTTTTTTGTTTACATTTTCTTTTTTATTTATCATTGTTGTAGGTCTAATGTACGACGGTATGACGGAGTATTAGGGCCACATTGAGGAGAAGATTTCGAGAATAAAGTCATAATATTACGAGAATAAAGTCATAGGTTTACGAGAAAAAAAGTCGTAGTATTTTGAGAATAAAGTCAGAATATTATAAAGTAGTAATTTTACGTGTTATTTTCTTTTTTTCTCGTAAAGTTGTGACTTTATTCTTGCAATATAACAACTTTTTTTTCTCATAAAGTTATGACTTTATTCTCGTGATATTACAACATTTTATCGTTAAGTTGCAACTTTATTCCCGTAATGTTACAACTTTTTTCTCATAATATTATGACTTTATTCTCGTAATATTACGACTTTTTTTTCTCGTAATATTATGACTTTATTCTAGAAATCTCAATGTGGCCCTAATACTCCGTCGTACATTTGCACTTCACTGCACCCTCACTGCATTAGACTTACATACTATATACTTAGACTAAGAACTGTGTTACCTTCATCACAATGCTCAAATGTTTTGCAGCTCCAGACAGATTATTATTTTTTTCCTTTGCCTGAAATGTCTCTTTTGATAGGACAGGTTGCTGACCCCTGGCCTAAGGGATAATGTACAGCGAGCCGGTCATTATTGTGAAAGAATCCCCGACAGGTCGATGAGAGACCCCGACGGCATCGCCCTGTCGGGGTCTCTCATCTACATTATCCCTTACAAATCGGCCGTCCATTTAATCTGCTGATAACATCCGTAATGGGTGTCCGGTTTGAGCGATGACGCTCAGAAGAAATGTTCAATTTGAGAGCAAAAGAAATGTGTCAGTCAGGGTTCATAGGGGTTAATGTCCTTGAGAGATTCATAATGTTGGTAATTATATTGGATTTATTGTGCAGCCTTTCTATACTCAGCCCTAATGAACAACCACATAACTTTTGTCCACCTCCGAGCTGTCTGTTCTCTCTCCATCCTCCTTGGATCTGGGATGGATGTGAAGGGAGGGCGGAGGAGAGGAGGGGAGGTTCTGGCTAACGCCGATGAGGCCTAATTAGAGAGATTAGAAGTGGAGGGAGTGACTCACACTACAATAGCAGCTCTGACCTAACTGCTAATGTTCTCCACCCAGCCCATTTAATCCAATTCACATCCATTATCTTTAGCCTCTTTGTGCTCGCTCCCCCCTTCCGTCCCGTCACTTACTGCTGAATGTCATCCTTTGTTTTTTTCCTTCACATCCTCGGACGTGGAAGAGAATCGGTGCAGATGTGTGACCGTAGGATTGTGAAAGATCTGGCCTTTCGCTCTTCCTCGTGTAACATCTAATGCATGCTTTTATCAAGGGCGAACTGAACCAATGTGATTTAATGATATAAAGCCGCCTGTAATGTGTCTTCAGCTAAGTGGTCACAATTAGCTGATTCTGCATAAAACCTAGTGATACTTCAACACACACTTGAGTGAGTGAGCAATGCAATCAAGTTCAACGATAAATCTCAAGAGGAAGAACTATAGGGTATGCTTAAAGGCAGGGTTGATGATGTTATCCAGTATACACTATTTGTTATATTGGTTGAAATGGTCTTTACACCCCGACAGCGATCCATTACTGATGAGCTCTGAAAAAGAACCTGTCATCTGTAGCTGCTGTAATCCTGTAAAAACGTCTACCAATCACTGCCTCGCGGTCCGCTTGGAAAGAACCAATCAGATGACTCCCCGCCTCCCTGCTCATACTCCACCCTTTCAAATTACGCTAGCTTTCCAACATCGTCGACCTTATCTTTACATTTTGGAAATTACCAGCTAAAGCAGCTTGCTAACTAGGATTGGCAGTGTGTTCCAATCCGCGTACTTCTGTACTTAAACTTACTATTTTGAGTGCATAAGTGCGTTCCAATTGGGAAGTACGGCAAAATGCAGTGCACTCAAAGTACCCGGATGTTGTACTCAAAACGGTCAGATCGTTGAGTGTGGAACGCTGGACACTTTCCACACTCAATTGTCGCCATCTTGGCTACGTAGCGGAAGGGGCGGGACCACGAGCACTATTCAAACATACGTAGATAACAGAATAAAACAATACAATACGTAAACATACCGGTGCATTTTCAACCAACAGGAGGACACATCGTAGGCGTAGGCGACGACGTTGGAAATATAATTTCCACTCTGCTTTCATTTTTTTCAGAAGATATTTTGGCGGGTAGCGAGCCGCGGTCAAATGTTGCGATCGTCATTTCCGGTCAGTGCGCCGCAGAGTATTCGATTTGAGACGACCCAACCCCGCTGAAATTTACGCACTACTCAAGTGAGTACAGAGTGCACAAAGTGCACTACATTGAAGTGTACTTCAGGAAGTACGTGGATTGGAACACACTCTGGGAGTTCAATTTGATTAGGATTAACTTTTAACATTTCCTATTAACTACATTCATCAATACATGTTTTACCTGTACTTTTCATTGGCTGAGAAGCAGGAATACTGCAGGTTTAGTATCTATAGGCTACAAACTGAAAATGAGATGAGCAGCAGTAGATATGAAACGCTGATTAAATGTACACAACACACTGAAATAGCCTACCTGTATCTATTTTTTTCTACTAAGCTACTTCCAAATACTGGAAGTCCTGATTCAGAACTATATTGAGAGGCTTAAATTATGATGTGAAGCTTCATTTTTTGACCTTTTGTTGTTTCTCAACAAGACAGACCAGGATCATGTGTTCAGTGCAACGGACATAATCTGCTCCCAGTGAGCTTCAATATGACATTTGTTAGCGTCAGAGCTTAGCGAATCCGAGTATGATGTACCCAAGTATGAGGATTACAGTCGGACAAAAATACTATTTTGAAACGTGGACCCATATCTAAGAGCACCCGTGTCATTGATATATACAGTATTTAATGACATCTTGTGGTGATCAGGACATTGTCACTTAGTGGGCTTCTATACATCATGGACAACCCCAAATGGATTTCATTACACAGTTTGGAGAGAAAGAGGTCTCACAGAAGAGTCTCCATGTGTTCGCATTATGACTATGATTTATTATGATGATACAATGTTGTAATCACTAGACGAACATTTGGTATACTGAACAAGATATGAAACAGTTTTTCTCATAATAACTGTCTTAAAGGCACAACAAAACCAAATGCGAGTCATGATTATGAGAAAAACTGTTCATGAAAAAATGGCTATTGGATATTTTGAAATCATATCACAGTGAGCCTTTTTAAGAGGACCATTAAAATAAATATTTTGGTCTGAAAAATATCAGCAAATGAAAAATACAAATGTGTAACTTCTAGTGGGTGGTGTACAGCTGGGCTGAAGGAATGTCCATCTTCTACTAAGACAGATATCAAATAGATTAAAAAAAAGGTCTTTTGCATGTACAACATTTTTGCTTTTTAATTGCAAATTAAGATCGCGACACTGTGGAGAGGATCAATCTGAGTCAATTCAAAAGTAGAGCCTTGCATTGTATAAGAGTTTGAGCTTTTCATGGCGAAGTCGTGATATGACACTAACTCTCACCTCACTTAAAGTGAAGGTCTTTTCATGCGAGGGGAAAGCGAGTATCAGCAGTCGCCAGTCGGCTCCGTCGTCAACAGCTCAGACTAGCTTCAGTCCCACATCAGAGAGAGCCCTTTCAAAGTGCCTCCAAAGGCTCAGTAGCACCAGGCTGCCCAGGCAGGCGGCTGCGGCGGGCCGAGGTTGGGTCAACCTGATAAGGCGTTCAGGCTCGCTCGCTGGCTGAGCGGGGAGTCTGGAGTCTGGAGTGCGGAGAACGTCACGCCTTTGATTTGCTGCAACAGCCACACTCCCGTCTGCGATAGGAGCTCAAATCCAGCCCGTCTACGATCAAATAGATGATTTCACGGTCACATATGTGACATAAATAAAAAAAACACTGTTTCGAATGAACCCCATTAATGAAGAGTTGGACCCCTGTGTGTCACAGGTTTTAAAGCCAACAATAATCAGAACGGATGAGCGTTTCAACAAAGACTCATAAAAATACAGATTAAGTCACAAACGGCTTAAAGATGACATTTGTGTGTTTCAGTTGATAAGCATGTCGACTGCTCCAGATGGCTTACGCAAGGGGTAGCTCAGGATTAGGGAAACATAGATATAAAAAAAAAAAAGCACATCATCCTAGCAACAGCAAAAAAAAGGCAGTGGGTCTATCAATGCCTAAAATCTGAGCCTTGGAATTTCTCCTGCAGTTTGTGTGTATATAGACTACACTACATGGGGGCAAAATCCAGGAACGTAAATCCTCTAAATAAGATGCGCGAAAAAGAAAATCCAAATGTCATGAATAACATGACTGTAGGCTTCCTAAAGAAAGTCAAGTAAAAAAGGTGTAGGACAGAGTGAGGGTCACAGTGTTGTCAAAGGTCCACTTATCCAAGTATTTCTCTGATCATAGCCTGACTGTCCACAGTAAATCATTGGTTTGAGAATTTACAGTGAATGTTTTCATTTGTCAGGATGCATGTGAAGTGTGAGTCAAGAGTGAGAGTTGTGCAGATTCTAGGGATGTCACGAGAACCGATACTTCGGAACCAATTTAATGCCAAAATTCTAAAAACGTGACGGTACTCGTTTTCTACAGTACCGAAACTACCGTACGATGCTGGCAGGGTCCGAAATTAATGCGGCTGCTTCTGTCCTCCGCTCTCTGTGTCGGAGTTTGACACACACACACACATCATGCGACAGCGAGATCCAGAGATGCAGAGATACTTTATGTTTGAGAAGAGGATTCACTCGTGGGGGAAATAAACTGAACTGAATAAACTGAATTTCTATCTTTTGTTGCTTATTGCTAAATCTCTGAAAAGTGGTGTGTTTTTTGTATTGAACTCTGGACTCTTTATTTCCGGTGAATGTTATTGGGACTTGCATTTGATTATGTTACACTGAACTTCCCCGATCCACTTTGTTTGAACCAATCCAACGGCATCCAATCAAGTTTCAGGAGAAAACCATGAAGAACCAACGTTATGTTACTGAGCACCAGATGGATCCAGTTACTCTGCTGTTAAAATGACGTTACATTTGATGAAGAGCGCTTATGGCTTGTTTAGGACTCGAGACCTGAGTTGGGACTTGAGTCACAGACTTGAGACTAACTCGTGACTTGCAAAACAATGACTTGGTCCCACCTCTAGTAGCCTTTACTCAGTGAAATGTCACCATGTCAGTGAATTTAAACTACTGCTGGCAATCTGAGGATATTTATAGACACATGTACACATTACATGGGATTTTCTTTTTTTTTTTTTACTGTGGTATCGAATTTGGTATCGAGAATCGTGGAAATTCACTGGTATTGGTATCGACTACTAGATTTCTGGTATCGTGACATCCCTAGCAGATTCCAGCAGTATGTGTGTAAATACTTGTGTTTAGATTTGACTGATGAGAAGGTCACTGGGGGAACAGACAAAACATACATAAATAAATATTACAGCACAAATTCGGTTCTGTTTAAAGTGCATTATCTGCTCATATCCAAATCATGTATTTGTGTTTGGTTCCATCCTTATAGTGCATATTTGAAAATGAGTCATTGGCCCTACAATAACCACCCTGACTTCACAAAGAATGCATTCATCCTCTGAGAGTTACAGTTTAGTGGGTGTAAGTTTGCATGTCTTCTGCTGGTGTTTGGTTAGGTGTGTGGAACAGGATGACGCACTGACGGGATCAACCTCGATGCCGCGTATCTGCAGTTCAGAAACGGGTCTCATTGAGAACATAGAAGCTTTTTATTTCAGTGTTATCATTCCAACAATTATCACTGCACCTAGGAACAATGACTTTCTCTGCTTGGCGGAGGAGTGGATGGAGGAGGGGGGTTTAACAGAGGATAATAACTTTTGGCAGCCATGGCAACCAAGGAGATGACGGATGGTGAACCCCACTCACCCACTCGTTCCCTCTTTGACTCGTCTCCATGTGGTATACGGTGTTGCTGCCTCTGAATAAAAGTGCTTTAGGTGTTTATTAAATATGAAAAACAGTGTTTGTTTCAGCTGGATGACGTTTCTGACTTCACCAAAAGGAGTTTTAAGGATTTTATAAGCATAAAAGGGGTTGGGAAATGGTCCCAGCTAATGAAAGAGCATGTAATCCATTTTTTCCATGTACAGTGTTTTCTATTGATGTATGCCATTTACCACAATACATCATTCAGTGAGAGTATGATGATAAAAAAGGTGATGCATTTACAATTGTCACGCACATTGTCAAATTAGACCATACTGAGTTTCATTTGCATTTTTGTACAGTCAATGGCTCCAATAGTCTATACCATTTCTAGGCAATCTCTGTCAGTCTCTCCGTCCAACATTTGAACATGTTGGTAGAACTTGTTCAACTGCCAGAGATGTTTCTATTCCAGAATGTGTTACACAAGTAGCGAACCCTTTAAGGAACAAGCCGGTGCGTAGGTTGTGTGCTTAACGTTAGCGAGTGTCAGTGTGCGGTCAAGAGAGAGAGAGAGCATGTGTGTGATGAGGTTATCAGTAACATTACAGTGGTGAGCGTAGCAGTGCAGTGTGTGTAGACTGTGACGGTGAATAAATCCTACAACTCCTCAAGACCCGAGCCAAGTGCCCATGTCTTGTTTGCCACCCGCTGATGAAAGCGAAGGTTGTTAGCCCTGAAACTAACAACAACTTTGGCTCAGGCTCGCTTAAAAAGGGCTGACCTTTAAGGTGGACCAGCGCTATTTTAGAGCTATTTTAGCTAATTTTAGTGACAAGCTGCTCCTCCAAGTTTTGCTCATTTTGCTTTTGGTTTTCGTCGAGTCTGATTATCAAATGAATACTTTGGGGTTTCAAACTGAGTCAAATCTCGCTTTTTTTTTTTTTTAATTTCCTGACAATATATACATTACATTTTTAATTAATTGATTATAAAATATTTGGCAGACTAATTTATAATGGGCACCCAACAGTGGCCCAAGTACCAAAGTTTCCTCTCTGACTGCTGATGTGTTGAAACGCAACACTGTTATGCCAGTCTATGGAATACATACTAAAACCGCCAGCCAGCCGAAAGGTCATTGTTGGAATGGATATGGACTTTATGACATATTACACCAACATTTCAAAAGGAGACAGGTTATGCCAAATTTATGAACTGTGAAACACTCTTAGACATATTTCTCTACTGGTACTTTCCCTGCAGAGTGGAGCTGTGCGTCGTCTTCCCCGCATGATAACACTGTGGTCTGGTCTCCATGCTGCAAAGTTCAAAGTCTTGTTTTATCACTGAGCTGCCAGCACGAGTGGCAAGAGGAAACATGATGATATTGTGTTACCGGCCATCTGCAGTGCAGCTTAAAACACTTAGCCTGCAACCCAAAACGCCTGCGTGTGTGTGTGTGTGTGCTATCCCTGCCTTTATTCTGCGGTCTCATCCGAGTAGAACATGTAATGCATCGTTCTCACCCACCTACCATACAGCTCAAAACAAGGTGGGATCAAAGCCTGACACACATCATAATGGACAAACTGTGTATCACTTCCAACAGTGCTATTGGATTCAATGTGTGACTCAGGCCAAGTTACCAAAAAAGGATGTAAGAAAACCCCATCTAGATGAGACAGCATGCACTCCCTGCACCAAAGATTTCGATTTTCACCTCCTGAAAGTTGAATCAAAGTGAGGAGGAGTGTGAAAAAGGGGGCTTGTGGCAAGGACAGGGAGATGTGTGACTGTGAAGAGCCCGCGAGCGAGGCGAAATGTGTGTGTGCTTTTAAAATGTGTGCTAATTTTGGCTAATAGGCCTGGGAATGATGTCGCTGGCTAAAGTGTGGCTCCCTGGTTTAATGGTAATTAGATTTTGCTTTTTGGTTGGCTCGCCCAGCGCCTGTCAACATCATGAAACAGCAGTGGTCTTTGGAGTGACACTGCCTGAGAGGCTTTTTTACACTGGCCAGAGCCCAAAACAGGGGCCACAGGCATGAGGGCAGAGCAAACTAAACAGCGCGACAAGACACACGACTACACAGAGGGTGAGGAGAAGGGCAAAACTAGAAAGAGAAGTGATGTCGGTGGGAGATTAAAGGAAAATACTGATAATAAGGCTTGGTGTTTTTGAGTTTTGGTACAGATATGAAAGTGAGTGTCAGGTGTGTTCAAGTGTACTGAGTAAAGGTGCACCGATGTAGTGCAACCTGGGGATGTCACAATACCAGGAATGTAGTAGTCGATATACCAGTGAAATTCCATAATTCTTGGTCCTAATTCCCTCTCTATTATCTATTAAAACGGGTACCGTCACATATTCAGAATTTTAGCATCAATTTGGTACCAAAGTATCGGTTCTCGTGACACCCCTAGTGCAACCATAATCATTTTGTTAGTGATACACTGGGTGAGGGTTTGGCCAGTCTCCAATGAGATTTAAGTTTTGATTCATTTCAAACAGAATTTGGGTCGAATGAATGCAGCCTTATTCCAGACTGATTTGTTTTTCCAATGCATCTGATATATCAGCAGCTTTTCTACTTTCCCTTTCAAATCAGCGCACTCTATACAGTGACGAGCAGGATGTACCACAAATCCACTAAAGGAGATGTCTCCTAATAGGAAACTGGTGTGTAGGTTGTGTGCTTAATGTTCAAGAAAGAGACAAAATGACGGACAATGAGAAAGTCTAACGCAACCACTGCAACCGAGTCTCATGTTGGGTCTAGGTGTCAGACAGTTAAAGAAATGTTCTACATATTGTGTAAAATACCAGCATATGAATGTAGATATTTTGAGATGCAGATAACAATGACTCAGAGTGACTGTGTATTATTGTGTTTATCTCATGTTGAAGCAGCATTCAGCAGTCTTTTCTTGGATTAGGTTAATTAATATCAGCACCAAAATACTGCAGAGTCTCACAGCTGCTCCTTCTACCATTCTAACATTGTGGTATGTAGCGGTAGTAATTCAGAAAGTATGAATTATGTAATGAGCCTCATGCTGATTAATGCCGACATTCCTACAGGGTTTTCCTTCTATCATCCATCCATCCATCCATCCATCCATCCATCCATCAATCCGCTTGCTCCTATTCCGAGATGTCTCTAAGACTCCCCTTAGTTAGTAAATCATAGTACAGTGAATTGGAACACAGGCTCTGATTAGGTCACTGATTAAATGAGCATTCGGACACTGATGAGTCAATGCGGCTGCAATTTCAAAGCAGCACATGCTAATGATGCTGATTTACCAAACTCCACCACTCCTAAACCAAAGAGCATGCACCAGAGAATGGAGGAAAGAACATACAAATTTCAGTTCTGGTTGCAACTTGTCGATTATTATTCACATAATCTGTTGCTAATGAGGTTTGGGAAAGGACAGTTAGGATTCAAACCAGGACTCAGCCAATGCACGATCCCCATCAGGGTTTTGTTATAGCTAAATATGTGACAACTACTCCAAGGTTCAGAGGGTGAAACCGTAGAAAGCTGCTATTTGATTCTACAGCTGTCTGTTTTTTGGTCAGCAGTGTTTCTTATCCAGGAAACATGAATATGTATATCGATACTGCTTATTTTTGGGGGTTAATGTCTAGATTCCCTCCTTTAATGAGTAACTTAATACCATAGCACAAGTCCTAATGTGTTGACTGATTTCATTTGACATCTGAACATTTTTTGCTCGGTCATATCATAGACTGTGTACAAGAAGTGAACGTAGTCACCGTGACGTCACCCATTGATTTGTGGACTACGGTTTTGAAGCCTTGAGTTCTGCATTCGCCATCTTGGTTTCACCAGAAGTCTCACCAGACTGTCTCTTGTATGGCTCAGAAACATGGCGAACAACAAAAGCATCTCTCAAAGAAATCCAGTCTTTTATCAACAGATGCTTATAAGGCGGATCCTACGCATATTCTGGCCGCATATTCTGGCCAAACACCATCAGCAACATCAGACTATGGGAAGTAACAAGACAGGAACCCATTGATACCCAGATCAGGCGGAGGAAATGGACTTGGATTGATCACATGCTCAGGAAGCCTCCCAACAGCTCTAACCTGGAACCCCCCAAGGGAAAAGAAAAAGAGGGCGACCGCGTAACAGCTGGCGGAGGGATGTTGAAGCCGAAATGAAACAGAGCGGACACACCGGGCAAGAAACTGCAAGGGCAGCTCAAGACAGGAGAAAGTGGCGAGGGGTTGTCGGTGGCCTATGTTCCGCAGGGAATCAAGAGGCTTGAGTCAATGTCAGTTCTTAGAGTGTGTGTGTACGAGGGAAGTGAGTGGTGAAGCAAGAGAAAGAGAGCGGCGGCGATGGGAGTGAGTAACGTCATCGACTCCGGCCCAAGCCATTCTGGGCTACTGTAGAAACATGGCGGACTCCGTGAAGAGGAGCTGCTCCCTATGTAGATATAAACGGCTCGTTCTAAGGTAACGAAAACACGATTCTTATTTGCAGGTGATTACACACATAATGATATTAATATTATATTCCATTTCTGCCAATAGATGCCCCTAAATGTCACACACTGTTCCTTTAAATATACTTCTGTATTGCTCCAGCAAGGTAAGAATTTCAGCTAGCACAGACATTGTCTAATGTTGGGGAAAGAAAAATGCCACCCACTGGTTCCCTGATCACCAATAACACATAATGATACTTACTTAACCTAATACCTTTATTTTTTTACCCCTAACTATTTACATATCATCAGTTCATTTCCACTTCTCTCTCAGGATCACAGCAAATCCACATGCTAACAGACGGTTAGGAGAACTCTCTCTTCCTTTCTCTCATTCAAATAATGAGCAAGTATCCTGAAAGCTAAAATAAAGCCAAACATGAACGGTAATGGCCTGTTGTGGAGACAAACCCAAATGGCTCCAACAGATAATTCCTTGTCCAAGACACTGTTCATTAGCACTTGGCGGTGGAGAGAAGGCCTGTAATGATGTCAGCGGCACCAACACACTAGTCCAGGTTACACGCCCATTTTACTGTTCCTGTCAGTGGTGTTATGGCTGAATAATTCTACATTGTTGCACGATTGGTTTTCAGGGTCTCTGGTTTTCTTGAATTACTGGCAAACCGACGAGTGGAACAAAAGGATGGATTACTAATCAGGCAAGGCAAGAAACTGCCTCAGGGCCCCAGACCCCTAGGGGTCCCCTTTCTCCTGAATGCCCCAGATTCAGTGTCTGTCAGTTGGTTTGTAGTAAATTAATCACACACAAGTTACTTTTTCCAACTTTCTGAATATGCACCACTAAAATACAATAGCAACTGTGGAGGGACCCTGAGTCAACATCTAGTTTTACAAAAAGTACTCGCCATTTTAACGTCGCACTCCTATAAAACAGACACGCCATGGATGGTTAAAAGAAAACTTGTAGTCTTCAACCCCAACCGATGCTGACTCAAGTGACATCAAAATGACAAAAAATAATACATGTAATGTGAACATATGAGAGAAGATCGATCCAGGAGGATGTCAAGCAGCTTCCAGGCTTCGCCAAACACATAAAGCCAGAGCAACACGACCTCCTCTCCACGCCAACCAGATAGAGCCAGAGCAACACGACCACCTAAAAGGGAGTCAATCCCC
>CAKAOH010019373.1:50391-67717 GCA_916701665.1 Sebastiscus tertius
CCCCCCCCCCCATTTTAAAATGCCCAACTTTACAACAGAAATAAACATGTTTACAGTCTGGTACAAAAAAAAAAACATGTTGAGATCTGTTGAAGAAATACCAAGCACCGCCCGCCAGCCGGAGCACAGCCAATAGGAACGCTCTCTCTCTGAAATGACCTGTGATTGGTCAAAGTCTCCCGTCACGGGCTAGATTTTTTAAAGCTTGAAAACAGAGCCATGAGGAGGAGCAGAAGTCTAGTTATCTCTCAGAACACTTGAATTACAATATGCTGAAAGGTTATTATGGAATTTTTGCCAAATGATGCCAAAAAATATACTGACTACTGCCACTTTAAATTACTTTACTGGTCAAACTCAGTTAGCTAATTGCAGACATCCCGTTGGCCTCTGGTAAATGTGGTATTTGTCATTGTTTTTGTTTTTTAGATTTCATGGACTAAACAATGAATTGCTTCAAATGAAACCAAATGTTGATCGCAGCTCTGAATGAAAACAGAACTGAGAGACGACACAGCCTACTGTACAGAGCCAAATTCAAGTTATTCAAAAATGTTGACAAAGAAACTCCATATTAAAGAAATATCTGCAACAAATAAGAATTATTTATTAGCAGCAAAAGCTGTTTATGGCTTCGGTTACACACACACTGAATTACTTTGCTGTCCTATTCTCTCTCTCTCTCTCTCTCTCTCTCTCTCTCTCTCTCTCTCTCAGTGTGGTACCTAGAAAGTACTTCAGGAGCGTCAGGCTTGGCTGGTTTCCATTCGATTTCCCCTGCGGGTCATCCATCGGCTTGGGGACGTGGCGAGCCGGAGCGCCCAGCCCGGGGTGATTAACAGAAGAAAGATGGCTGCAGTTCGCGGCGTAAATCCAAAGGCGTTTCAGGTGGAACACGGGTGCTTGTCTAGCAATGAGGAATGGGAAAGGCTTCACCCAATCCAGCGCTGAAAACCTCTCTCCCTCTCTGTCCTCACTCCAGTCTCAGCAAACGTCTCGAAACGGAGGAGAGGCGAAGATGGAGAGGGAAGTTAAAGAGAAGGATATATTTTTTTTTAAGAAGACCTCAAAATAGAAGGTAATGCGTGATAGAAAGCTACACTCAGAGCAAAGAGTGACAGAGGCTGAGAAAGCTTGAGTGGAATCCCTGTGCACCCAGGGGTGATATTAGTGAACTCCATCTGTTGAACATCTGGCATGGGGAGCCAAACACTGAGTGGCCTGCTCAGGAAATCTTAAATCCAGCAGCCATGCACTCACAGAGGGCAAGACGGGCCTCAGTCCTGCTGAGAGCGATGGAGATGACAGCCAGGTAAACTCTCCATTCGTCATCCACTTAACAAGTACTCCTAACAAATAAGATGGGAGAATATCTCTCTTCAAGTACTGGTTACTTAACTGTTTATTGATTATTTTAATCAGTCGATCATTTAACCTTGACAGTGTCAACAATACTAACAAATGCCCATCTCAAGCTCAGGCTATAAAGCCCAAAGTGATCTCTTGAAATGTAGTCTGACAAACAGTCAAATAAAATGTTCATTTACAATGATATCAAACAATTACACGTAAACTCTAAGTGATTGAATCAATCACTGTAATATCAAAATATCAGTTGCTTAAAGCAATTATGTTTTTAACATTTCTGATGTTGGTGCCACCCAGTGGTGGGATCAAAAAGGAATACAGTTGCACTTTTTGTTTTTGGTGAGACAGTACCATGAGGAAAACCAAGAAAATGCATAAAATCATTGGCCATAATTCTTACTTTAACAGCTAAGGCACTCAAATACTGACATATTGTCAATAATAAAAGGTAAATAAATAACAGAAATGTGTGTAATGTAAATGTAATGTCATGTAAATGTATCCCCAAAAGTAGAGGAGGAGCAGCCTCCTCCACCTTTGAGAGGCAAGAGCGAGATCAAAATATTTAAAAAAGAGTAATTGGCTGAAATAAACCATTACCAAATCTCAGTATCATTTCAAAAAATATTTTTTCTCTTCAGTGGAAAAAAATCCACTATATAAATTCAGATTTAAATGCTTCAACGGCGACAGCTGCAGGGCAGGCAAGAAAGTGTTGGTGAGGGCAATGGAGGATGGGGTTCTGCCGTCCTCCCTTGAGGCGGGACCTCTTTTATGAATTTAATGGATTTCATTTTTTTCATGCTAATCTGTAATTGGCCAAAATACATAAAATGACTCTCCAAGAGAGGTCATCCTCCCTTGGGTTGTTACCAATCAACAGCCAGAAGAATAGAATATTGACATCACGTTGTCCGGTTGTGATTTCAAAGAGAGTCTAAAGTTTCCCTTTTTTATCGAGCAGTAGCAAACGAAGCTTTGTAACAGTCATGGATGTATTAAGACGACAATAACAATTGTACATCAAGCACATCAAGCACATCAATCAGCACTGAGCTTGTACATGGAGGTGTGTAGTGCAAAATAAGAGAAATTACTAAAAAAAAAAAAAATAACATGACGCCACGTGGGCTGGTTTTCTTCCTGTCCTCCACAATTTTTTGAGTCACCAGCTGCCACTGGTACCATTACACCCCTATCAGAGACTAATAGAAATTTGCAAAAAACAGTATGCAAGTGGTAATAAAGGAGTGCATGTTGAACTACTTGGGATCTATTGTTTTACTTTTGTTTTTTAACCGTGGTATCAAATTAGGTATTGAGAGTTGTGGACTAGTATTGGTATCGACTACTAAATTTTTGATTGTCGCATTAGATGATTTATCTGCAAGAATCAAATCACAGTCAGACTGAAGGATTAATTGTCTTGCACAAACCAGTTAATTTGATTTAACAGTATAATAAATCCTCTCAGCTGATTGTTCAGTGGCAGCAGTCACTGACAATTTGTAAAAAATTGCTTTGTTACAGTAAACCACATCATATTCTAAAATTGCTCAGAGCAATACGTTTGTGTCAATTATCATAACCTGAACTCTATGATTGATTTTTAATCCACAAGTTGCTGGGTTACCCATCAGGGTCTACTGTTTCTGTCCGTATGTATCAGGTGGAAGGACAGGTGGAAGTGAGAAGTCCTTGATAACTGGAGTGTGACTGCATTATAGGTAAGTCAAAGTTGCTATTAGAACTTGCACAACCGTGGCACGTTCATGTCACTGACAGGACTCACTCTCTCACTTCTCTTTGCAAGAAGCTCGTCCATTTCTTTGTGTCAAAGGAAATGTTGCATGTCGAGGTCGTTGTTGAACAGCACAGTTTTTATCAGGCTAGCGGTGTGGCTCTCGGGATGACAATGAACACATTGTACATTACATTTACAGGTGTGTTGGTTTGTTGGTTCGTCTGGTCTAACTGAAATATCTCAACCACTGGATTGCCATGAAATTTGATATAGACACGTATTCAGGTTCAGTGGAGAAAGAACCCTAATGACTTTCATCTTGTGCCACCAGTAGGGTCAAACTTTCAATTATTTAGTGAAATATCTCACAAGCGCAACATTTTGTACGTTGATGATTCCCAGATAATGTATCCTAAAGAATTAAACACGCCCTTGACTTCCCATTTAGCACCACCATGAGATCGACTATACGATGAATCGCCATGGAATTTGGTACACACATTGATATTCCAAACCGGATCAAATGTGTTAAAGGTCCCATATTAAAGCAGGTTTAAGTGCTTTATAAATACTGTTAAACACACAAAACGCTCAATATACGGAGAAATACACACAGCCCGTATTCAGAAATTGTGCCGTTAGGATTTCTGTCCATTTGTGATGTCACAAATCTACAATATTTCGACCATTACACAGTTTTAAACGTCAACATTCTAAATGTATCCCAGTTAATTTCCTGTTGCAGTGTATGTAAAGAACATCAGCTGACAGGAAGTAAACATGGACCCAAACTGTTGCCAGGCAACACGATTCTGTTGCAATTCCGTTGAAATGGACTAAAACGGAGTGTTTCAGACAGAGGGTAAATACAGGTATATTCAGACAGACAGTATGAGGAAAATAAAGGTTTTTTTGAACATTACAGCATGTAAACATATTCTAGTAGAAACACAAAATACAAGTATGATCCTGACAATGAGCACGATATGGGACCTTTAATTTGATCATTTCAGATAACACATCCTGTCATCTCTGCTTCCACCACTGAGTCACCAGTTGTAAAATGGTTCCATGTTAATTTGTGGCAAGACAAAGGACCTAAAGTAATATAAAGAGAGAAAGTTGTAATGTGATATGATCTTCCACCACCCTTATCTCACATGGGGTCAGTGGGAGAATTGGCTTGGAGATTAAGAGACAAACGCAATACACAAAGTCAAATAAGACAGTCGAAAGGAGGATGGAGCACCGAAGAGCAAAGGAGCTTAAAGCACAACAGAGATGTGAGATAGAGAGGAGAGGTCACTAGAGATGAAGAAAGAGGAGAGGGCATTTGCTGTTTAAACCACCTCCCCCTGGAACTAAGACAAATTGGACCATGCTCTCGTCTTGGTGGCCCCCAAGTGCCTATCTCTCTCTAAGGAGGAAACCAGTGTCTCCCAAGCATTAAAGTGGAAAAACCAACGCCACTGCAAGAATTTAATGAGGAAGGCTCCTCTGCACTGTTCCGCGCTCAGCGTGTGACACAACACTTCTTGGCATGTAGTGATTTTCTCTCTTTCTCTCTTCTTTATGCACTGCTTTTTATTCCCACTGCCTACACTGGAGGAACGGAGTGGATAGCCAGGCTTTAAACCAGCCCTGGCCCAACACTGATACCGATCCAGGATGTGTTTATAGCACAGCTTAGGGAGAAAGTGGCTGGAGGTGGAGGAAAACTGCGCACCAAGCTCAATCAAAAGTAGCCTCAGAAAACTTGAGACTTGTGAACAGCCCATGACAAAGGCATGATCAGTCTACTCCGTGTATAGATTAATAAATGCACCTGCACTTTTTGACATATTGCATGCAACTCGTTGTTTTTTAACTTTTTAAAACATCTGCTTTGTATTTTATTTATATTTACATATATGTATGTATATTTATTTTATGTGATTTTTGCTTTATATTGGCAAACCAGCTTTTCTTAAAATTGAATTAACGCAGTGTATATACTGTAATTATTATTATATACACATATTATTATACAGTATGTACATATTATTATATTACATGTTTTTCATGTTAAATCAACTTTCTAAATCTTAACTTCTGAAAAAATTATTAAAGGTCATTACAAAATGACTTTTGTAGAAAATATGTATTTGTAAGGTAATTGGAAGTTTGGTTTTATGTAATAAAGATGAAATTGCACTTCTACACATTTTCTTTTCTTTTTTATTTAAAGGACATTGCAAGGCATATAAATTACAGAGCAAATAAGTAGCCTTCTATTTTTCATCCATTTTTCCCTCCCACCCCTGACAATAAAGAAAATAACCGATATAACATTAATGGTTATAAGACTTAAGGCAGCAATGACACCAAAATTAGAAACACACTGGACACATGAAATAATAAAACACATACAACATTCACATGTACTCAAAAAACATAAATAAAATTAACAATAAAGTAGTAGAAAAAATAAATAAATAACAACACCAATCCAACAAAACAAATAAGGAGGCTCAGTCGTCACAGCCAGGAAAGGAGGTCAGAGATTCAAATAGGTTTAGAAGAGGTTTCCAAGTCTTTTCAACAGAACTGAGGGAACTCTTAAGGGAAAATCTTTCTCCAAACCAATGGACAGTAACGTATCTTTCACCCACCTATTGTGCGTCGGAGGTAGAACATGTTTCCATTTAAACAGAATAAGTTGACTTGCCAACAAGGCGATAAAGGCGAGAACATGTTGCATGTCTTTAGAAATATTGGGCTGAAGGGGCACTCTGAACAAAGCCAAGAGAGGGCCGGGGATATCAGTAATATTATATGCTACGTTAAGTGTGTTGAAGATCTCGGACCAAAATGTATTGAGGTTGAGGTTCAGGCAGGACCAGAACATGTGACACATTGTACACATTTTCCACCAAACCTTCCAACTCGCAAAAATGCACTTACTTACACTTACAACTGATCACCAGCTGAGTGGCTGGATGGAACCGTGCACAACACAGGAAAAACTGAGCAGAAAAGAAGGTGCTGTGCTCCCTTTGTAAATATTTGATCAAGGTACAAATCATGGGCAGCCATGAGATTGGAGTGCAGGCATTGACTTTTGATTTGTGATATTTGGAGGTGGGGGGGGGAGTGTTGACAATGAGGGAAAGAGTTGATGGATGAACATTTCCAACACTAGTCTGATTGCTGAAACAAGCCTTGTGAATTAATGCTTGGTGATAATCTAGAGTGAGAACACTGAGGGCCACGGCTGAGCTATGGAAGCAAAAACATTCTTCTTTTTCTGCCTTTCTACCCACAGACCTAACTCTCTACGAACCCTGAAGGGGGGTGGGTGGGTCATTATAAAAAACAAACTTTTGGTTTGTGAGAACATACCAAGTTTACCCAGGTTACCTAAACAGTTTCACCAGAAGCGAAACTAAGACAAATGTTAAATGTATCACCCAAACAGTTGGCCGTAAACATCAGGTAGACGATAGCAAGTCATTGTTTTGACTCAAGAGTAATTTAGTATTGCACTTAAAGCGAGCCTGCAGTTTATAACTTCCACTGAAGAGCAGCTACTGTGTCCACAAGTGAACATTTTTAGATAACGGTAAATGTTAAAGGTATGTTAAATCTGTCGGTTGGTGTTTGTAAACCACACACAGCAGCAATGGTGGAGCGAGCTATAGAGTGAATGAAGTTAGGGAGCGGCGTTAGTGAGAACAAATCAGTGAATCAGAGAAATATAACGTTATTTTCTGATTGTTTCACAGCAGTTACGTTTCAAGGCACAAATGAACACACCCACACCTCCGCTCAACCCTGAGGGGAGGTGCCGCGTTGCCGTATTTTGAATAAACGCAGCTGAAGTGTAGACTTCATCCTGTCCTCTCTGTGTGTGGCTCTGTGGCGCTGCTCTCGGTTAAACCGACACACCGATAGCTGCGCTCTGCACACAGCAGAGGAGAGACGAAGAGCAGGGGGAACACTGGAGCACATCAAAACACACAGCCACGTAACAACCTGTTCACATCTGTGAAATATGGCTACTTCGTATCTGACCAAGCTTGTATTATTTAGAGAACAAGTTTGCTGCTTCTTCTTCACTTCTTCGTCACTTGAGCAAGTTCCTTGACAACGCAAATTAGTGAGTCGTACTCCCTCATGATCGGTAAACTGGTTTTCAGGTTTAACATTCCTGTATTTGTTTACAACTTGTGTGAACATCTGGTTGCTTGTGGTGCTGTTTTTACTGCACTCTGTTCCAGCAGCCAGATCTCAGCAATTAACCCAGCGAGTAAAAGACGATTATCACTGATGGGAAGATAATAAGATAATAAGATGCAGGCTGTAAATAGCCAGAGTTTGGTTTTCCCTCTCAGTCTCTGTGTCTAAGCCAACGGTGGCCGTTTATCTTCATAAAATGATTATATCATATTTATTCCCTCATTAACAGCTAAGGAGGACGTTTTAAAAGGTGTCCTTATGTGTCTCCAACACTTTGCATCTTGATGCCGACTTTGAGATTCATCCTGAGTCATCATTTTTATTGCCTGAGTCATTAATGACTTTTACTGCAAATGCTTCTTTGTGAGCACTTAATAACTGTAAAATAAGTGTGCGCGCGCGTGTGTGTGTGTGTGTGTGTGTGTGTGAATACGTTTTTCCGTTCTAGTGAAAAATGGGATTTAACTTTTAGCTTTATGGCCATTAGTTTGGGCTGTGTTCAGAATAATAATCCATGCTTAGAGAGGCATGTTAATGTGACCGGAGAGGAGAGAAACCCAGGAGGGCCGGCAACAAGAACCAAATACTGCTGAATGAAGAAGAAAGAAAGGAAGAAAGAAAGAAAGAAAGAAAGAAAAGAAGGGGAGGACAGGACAGATGAAAAGAAAATAAGGGCAGAATGAAAGACGACAGAGTACCAATTATGGGTAAAGAGAGTCAAATTACAATATAAAAACAATACTATATATATATTTATATATATAGAAGATAAATGGGAAACAAGGAACAGAAAGGAGGGCAGTAAGAGAGGATGGAAAAGAGTGAAAGAAGAAAAGGAAAGATCAGAAAAGGGTAGAACTAAAGAAAATTGTTGGATGGGTGGAAGTATGAACAAATGAAAAAGAAAATGTGGGAAGAAGGGGGGGAAAGCTATGAAAAGATTAAAAAATGACATAAAGGGAGAGAAGGAGGGGTGACTAAATGAAATAATTTTAAGAGTAAGTGAAGAAGAAAAAGAAACAAATTAAACAATGTGGGAAGATACCGAACAGTGGACGGTAAAAAGGAAATAAACAGCAGAGAGAAAGAAGAAAGAAGGGAGGTAAGAAGTGAGAGTAAAGCTTACTAAACTGCTCAGTAAAACATGGGGCCTATTGTCTAACTGACACATCAAATATCATAGTATAAGATGGTGACATTTCTTTCACCTTTCTCAGGGAGAAAGCAGCTGCCTGCCATTCCGCTGTCAGCAGTGGATGACTGATGGAAGTCGAGTGAAGTGCATTTCAACATTCAAAATGAGAAAACGTTCTGGGAAATGGCAGGAACACCCATCTACACCTTTCAACCGGTGTATCGGAGAGCTGTCACAGCTCCGGAGTGAATGGCCACCTATCGAGCCTGACAAAAGAACACAAAGTGTCTGAAAGTCCTGACATGTGCCAAGGTGGCGGCGGTATGGGGGTGGGGTGGTGAGGGGTGGGTGAGGGCCCGTGGCCATAAAGAACCACCACCTGGCAACCGTCAGCCGCCTCTCCGTCAGGAATATCCCGTCAAATTGCATCTTAGCTTCCAAAAAACGACTGGCGGCATCACAAGTTTCAATCCAGTGGAGGAGGGTAGGCGGAGTGCAAACTCTCTCTTTGGCTTTTGTTGTGTCCATTTGTTTTCCCATCTCATCTCCTCCTCGTCTCACCTCCCCGGTGTTTGTTCGGTGTCGCCGTCGGTTAGGCTCGTCAGCCTCCATGCCGGTCGACAGCCTGTCAGTCTAAGCTCCTTTTAACACACAACAGCCCCGCACAGTGACACAGAAGCTCCCCTGGCATCCCGCTTAGCAAAATGGAAAAAAAAAGGGGCTTGGCTGCGTACACCTCTCCACTCTCATCAGCATCTCGTGCTGTCTCTATGTCTTCCTCTCTTCTCTTTGTTTTTTTCCCCTCTCTCTGTGTTGTGTTCTGCCGGCACGCAACCAGCCTGCCAGGGTGTCTTGCAGCATTTATTGGTTTACCAAGAGGGAATGGAGACAAAAAAGAAGTATACAGGCTTCTTTTTGCCAGAAGAAGTACATTCTAATCGTTTACTCTGTTGCTGTTGTTGCCTGTAGGGCTGGGTAACGCCTGGGTTGTTGTTTTCTATACTAGTGCTAATATGGTACTCGAGTTTTACCGTCAATACCAAACCGAGACTGTTTTTGATACTTTACTTTGATAATTACAGCTTTTTGAATAAAGACAATAGATGAAATGACTACAGGCTATGTTATTTAAAAGGGGGCTTGTGGTGACAAAGCCAGAATTATCACCCAACTCTGCGGTGTCCCTCACCTCTACAGCTTTTAGCCTCTTTTAGCTGTTTGTTTGTTTTGGTTTTGCAGCCTGAATATTTGACTCTCAACCTCCAGCCCTAGCAGCAGCAGCCGACAGCTGTTTTCACCCAGAACGTCCTGATATTAAAATTAATATAAAATAAAATATTAAAGGTCCCATACTGTTAAAAGTGAGATTTTCATGTCTTTTATATTATAAAGGAGGTTTAAGTGCTATATATAAATACTGTTAAACTATCAAAATGCTCAATATACGGAGGAATACACACCGCCCGTATTCAGAAATCGCGCGTTTGAAACAAGCCGTTTGGATTTCTGTCCATTTGTGATGTCACAAATATACAATTGTTAGATCATCACACGGTTTTAAATGTAACAGTCTAAATGTGTCCCAGTTTATCTCCTGTTGCAGTGTATGTAAATAACATCAACTGACAGGAAGTAAACAAACTGTTGCCTAGTAACGCAATTCCGTTGAAATGCACTAAAACGGAGCGTTTCAGACAGAGGGTAAATACAGGTATATTCAGGCAGACAGGATGAGGAAAATAAAGGGTTTTTTTAATATTACAGCATGTAAACATGTTCTAGTAGAAACACAAAATACAAGTATGAACCTGAAAATTAACACGATATGGGACCTTTAAAACACAGAATATTGTGGAATTTGCCAAAATGTGGATGCAATTTATGAAATTCAGGGTTTTCTCCTACCATTATTTTCACATGTAGTGCATAAGCCGAATAATCAGAAAAAAACAATGCCACTATGTTATGATAATTTACGGACACGCTGCTTCTGTCCTCTGCTATCTGTGTTGGTGTTTCTCACTCACACACACACACGCACACGCACACATACACACACACACACACACGCACGCACGCATGCACACAAACACACACACACACATACACACATGTCGAAGATGCCCTCTGAGATGACAAAGTCATCCATAAAAAAGGAGGAATTTGACACACAGCTAAATCTTATCTTATTTCATAAAAGGATGTTTTCTTTTATAACTGTATTGAAGCACTTTCATTCATAAAAAAATCATACATACAACAAATTCATTGATATTCATTGTATTTTGAACATTTTCTGATTGAATTGTTGACATTTTATTCATCTACCACATGATTAGACACTCTTTCTTCTAACAAAATGTAGTTAAATCGTAAAACACAGAATTCAGACAAAAAAATAAAATGGGAAACGTGGAAATTGGGAAATTAAAACGGATTTCTAAAACAGCCAGATATTTTTGTCACAAGTTGGTGGAGACCAAACTAGAGCTAAAAGGAGAGTGAATATTGGACTTTGTTGTTGCCTGTTGGGCTGCAGTTTGCCATGTTATGATTTGAGCATAATTTTTGATCTAAATGCAGTACCTGTGAGGGTTTCTGGACAATATCTGTTGTTAATTGATTTCCAATAATAAATACATATATTTGCATAAAGTAGCATATTTGTCCACTCCTGTGATGATAAGAGTATTAAATACTTGACAAATCTCCCTTTTAAGGTACATTTTAAACAGATAAAAAAATGTGCGATGAATTAATCGCTATTAAATATTTTACTTTATTGACAGCTCTATTATGAACACATTTCGTTGGGTGAAAAGAAACAATCTTGGGGTTTGATATCCAGCCCCTTGTTGCCTAGCTGAGAGAGTGCCACTCACTCACTGACGGGTATGAAACCATCACACAAGCAGAGTAGTGTGTTCTGCTGCTTTTTTCTTTAAAGACAATGCAACTGGAGCTATAGTGGAGATAGACTACTTCAAAGTATGTTTGATGCTGGATCGAGGCTTTTTCCGAGAGCATTAGTCAGACGTACTGTATGAATGAAATGCTCTGCTTCAGAAGCATGATGATGGTGGTAATGGCAGAGAGGGAAGCAGAACATATGGCAGCCGACGCCAAACCCCTGCCGGAAGCAAACAAGACTTAGCAAATGAACAGGGTGAGAAAAGTGGAGGTGGTGGTGGGGGGGGAAGGGGTTTCGATGTTGTCACAGGCCTGACTGAGCAAAAATTTGGGAGGCACCTTCCAGAAAATGATAGGGGAACACCCCCCTCTCCTCTTCTCCAAATAATCCGGCGGTGGACTTGATTAAAACAATGAAGTGGAACAATGGAGGCAGAGAGATAAGTGAAAGCCTGGTGGTGGTTGAAGAGTGCGCCTTATTTTCAGCAGCCCATTAAGTCGGAGAGAAACGGAGCCCGGCAAAGAGGAAGAAGGCCAGACAGCTCCATCTCTCCCACTGTTCTCCCTTTTTTCTCCAAGCTTCTGCAGCTCGTGGAGGCTGCACGAGCACATGAATTTATGTAAGAAACAGATTAAAAACCTAACAGGCACGCTCAGCCGAGCAGAAACGCTGATCGAAAAACAAAATAAGGCCGATGCCGCTCCGCGCCCGGCTCCGGCTCATCGTATTTTCCGAGATATCATTAGCGCCTCTGCACTTAATATCATCATTACTATTGTTATCATTATCAGACCTATTTATCTTTAGTTTCCCTCTTTTGTGCAACAAAACAGCATCATTTCCCCGCTAAAAATCAATAGCCCGATAGAAGGGATGTTTTCCTTTTTTCTCCATTTATCTGGTTCCCGATCCTCTCTCTCTCTCTCTCTCTCTCTCTCTCTCTGTCTCTCTCTCTCTCTCTCTCAGGCAGCTCTGTCCTAATGACAAGGCGACAGCTACCAAAGCAGCATCCTACATGGATAACTGCCTGACGCTACCCCTCCCGCATCTCACACACACAACCACACACACACACTCAAACACAAACATGACACCGTATCTTTTAATCAATCTATTAAGGAAAGCCGGGATGGTGTTGACAGGCCCCTCGCTGACTGATAAAGTGACCCGCGAGCCGACGTGCGAGCGCTTTTCAGGCCACAGCGGAGGCCAGATAATAGCTCGGTGAGCACCGAGATGATGATGATGATAATGTTGGCAACCGAGGGCCACGAAGCATATCCAATCCCTTCCCCTAAATGTCAACCTTCTCCCCATATCACCGCAACACAAAAGGCTCGGAGAAAAAAAAAAGGTTTGTGACACGGGAGGCCTGCTTAGAATGGTTAACAAACCCACTCGTCTTATTATTTGTTGACGGATTTTAAAAAAGAAGCAGAAAAAGGTGCACGTATGCACAGACATTTAAAAAAAAGTGGGAGGAGGAAAGAGACAGAGATAGATGGAAGGAGGTGTTGTGGGTTTGTGGGGGTGAAAAGATGTTGCTAGCTCAGGCGCTTGTTGTGAGATTACAATGACTGTTCTGTTTTGCCTCCTAGCCAGGAGCGACAGGGCCCATTCATTTTACACAGCGGAGAGACAGATTGAAGTCCAGACGTCTCTTTTCTGTCCCTGTCTCCCCCCTGTCTCCTTCCCTTTTTTCTTTCTTTCTTTCTCCTTCTCTCTCTTGTGTGCTGTTTGGTTAACCCAGGGCTGAAGTGCAGCGCAGTGACAGGGGCGTGATGCCTCGACGCTGACACCGCACGCCGCAGACGGGGAAAAAAGGAAAAGTGATGCTCTGTGTCAGCTAGCGGACGCCCCGCGGTGATGTTCAGTGCTTTCCATATCCCGTCAACCCCCCCCCCCCAAAAAAAAACAGATGTTTGCGTGGCTGCAAACCGGCCATTATGTGGGCGACTGGGGGCGTGATGGCAGCAGTCAGGTCACTCGTGCAGACACACGACAGCGGCAGCGCAGCCTTCCTTCCCTGTATTTCTAACAGCGCTCGGCTGAATCATAGCGAGGTATGACATTATTAAGGTGGACTCCAGAGTAAACAACGCACTCGACTCTTGGAAAGCTCAGAGGATAAAGCGCTTACCCACCAACCCTGTCCCCAACACTACAGGTTGGAGATGACGTCATAGCCTCGCCCCCCCACCACCCAACCCGCTGAGGAAATCACAAGGAGCTGCTTCGACAATGAGCTGTAGGCTATATACGCTTTATGAATCAGCAGGAAGATATACAAAAAACGCATATACATACATGAAGTGAGATAAATCGCTGGCATCTTTCTCAGACGGCTTCTATTTGCATTTCCTTCGGCTTTATTCAACGGTATGTATGTGTGAAAGGGAGGGAGAATCTTTACCGTATTTTCACTCAGGTTGGTCAAATGAACAAACCAGACCACGTTCGATTTTTAAAAAAATATCCTAGGATGCCATTTAAAAGGCTACACGCTTTGATCACAAGCAGGACAGAAGATACGTGAGACAAATGAGAGCTTTAACTGACACACTGTACTTTAACAGTCCTGACCAAGAGCCTCAATAACCTCTTCTCTCTTCATCACTGCTCTTTATACTGCAGACGTTTCTGTGAATCTGGACTGACAACCCCGCATCACGCAACCGTCATCTCCAGCTTAAGATGTTTTTTATCCTGCATCCTGACGTTATGTGATCTCAGTTAGTTTTTTTCTCAATTTTAATGTGATTATATGTTTTGTTTGGTTTTTTTTATGTCACAATTTTCTGACACATACTGATTTGTATTGGAAACAGGCTGAAATAACTGCACCCCACTGGTTTGTTTCCTTTTGAGGAAAACAAAAAAACAGTTTTTCAAGATTGCAAAATGAATCCACATGGTAAATGTATGTATTCCGATGTATTTTCACATCTTTCAACACGACACAACTGAGTATATTTACACAAAGAGGAGATCTTTTCACGGCCTCTCCCACTCTTATCTTCACTCGACAATAAAGTGGGTCCAGTAAAACAGAAGAATTAATTCTTCGGATGCTGCTTTTTTTTTTATAGCCGTTTATACATCATCATCAGCCACCAAAGTCATCCACATTTGCATGTTGCCCACGGGTGACATGTTTTTTTATGGAAAGCCGATCCTTGCCTTTTTCCCTGTGCTTTTTTTTCCCAAACCAATCTCCTGGATGAGAGCCTTATTAATAGAAAAAAGATGAGCGGGGCTGGAGGTAAGGAGAGCGGCTCCGAGAGCCTGCGGATGATGATACCCAGCAGGAGAGAGAGGCACACTCATCTCTGTTTCTACATCATCTGCCCGGCCGTTAACATGAACCAGCCACCTCGGGCTCGCTCCGAGCTGGTATCACGACAACATGCGGTGGAGCCGAGAGGAGAGAGAGAGAGAGAGAGAGAGGAGTGAAAGCGGAGAGGTCAGGTAGAGACAGAGAGAGATTATCAATGTTCCACGTCCTGAGCTGAGGTTTCTGCCCTTTGGTGTGTCCACTTCCCCACAAATCTGTCATGTCGCTAAAGCATCACAAACTGGCAGCTGAACATACGAATAGGTGTCCTTTTTCCTACATTCCTATTTCTATAGCTTGTATTCCATTCAAATACATTTCAGCAAAAAAAAAAAAGAGATGTTTTTATATTTTTGTATTGATTTGTTATCTATCAAGAGACAAAGAGAGCTGATTTTGACATTCTCCATTAGGATTGTCGGGCAAGAAGTCCCAGCCACCCTCCTTTCCCATTTCCTCTAACAGCAAGTATTTTATTTGTTCCTATTTTTTTTAATCTGTACAGCATTAATGAATATTTTAACATGTTTTTTTCAAACTTGATCAAATCATCACACTGTTTGATGTGTTACATTTCCTTCAGATAAACTCACTGAAACCAGACTGTTTTACCTGCTTAGTGAGCCGGTTCTTAATTAACACCTACTGCATCTTTACTAAAAAAAAATGTATTAATCCTTTTGGTTTTATTCATCTTAAATAAGTGAAAAAAACAACTGCAGAACAAAAACAATCCTCATGTTTTCATCAAACCACCACCGCCACCGCAAATAAATGAATCCTCAACCTGTGGGAGAAGCTTTTCTTTCCATCCGTCTATCTGTGCCTCTTTCCATCCATCACTACCATCCAGCTCTCACAGCAGCAGCAGCTCCCTCTTTTACTTCTCAGCTTCTCACTCCACTCACTTTATTTCACTCCACATTTGTGATCAGATGGAATGCAATATAAAAAAATAGAGGGGATGAAGGGTCACGACACAAAAGCAGCTAAATGTCCAACGAGTCCATCTGTCCTGATAGTATATATAGTACATATACATACAGATATACATGCTGGGATGGATTTGTTAAAGCAATGACCGTGTTCACTGGTCAACAGGGCAGCGTTATCTTTTGCTCTTTGACGCTCTCTTATCGTGTGTGTGTGTGTGTGTATGTTTTGTGACATCTCTCAAGACTCATAAGACATAAGAGCTAATCCAGGCGAATGAGAAGTAGGCTAACACAGTCCGACTAACCGGCTCCGTGGTATATCGTGTCATATCTATAGACGGCTCAGTGGATTGCTGAGGGGGTTTGGGGCGGCCAATAAGAGTCCACAATGCGAAATATTAATGACTCTGACGGAGAGGACATGACACACCACCACATGCGGACAGTGTCTGGGATTGTTTCTGTTATCATAATGTAAGATGTTACATAAATTGTCCTTTAAGTGGTTTCAGAAGCTGAATTCCATGTGTGAGCTCATCCGTCTGCTCCGACTGAGTGAAACAAACCTCAAATGCATTATTCTCTCATTTTAACCTTCTGAAAGCACCAATATTCCTCGCCTAAAAAGATGTCCCTGTGATATACATATAGAGGTTAGAAATATTGGGATATTAACCTTTTTTTTCCATATCGTGCACCCTCTAGTTAATACTATCCAACAGTATAGATACGGACAACAAAAATGCTGACATAGAGAGTTCCTTTGTAAAATATGATCCCATATGTAAACTATATATGTATAATATGAATCTATTTTAAGGGCTGGCTGGATCACTGCAGAATCCCAACACATAGAGCTCTCGGACAGCGTCGGACAGCCTGAGAAAAAAGACATGTTCTTGGATCGTCCACATGTCGTGTATATGGTCAAGGTCAAATCTGATTTGTTGGATTTATTTTCCAATTTGACACAACACATTTGTCCTCCTTGCTGTCTGAGAGTAAAAAAAGCAACAGGAAATAAAGAAAGGTGTTCCTCTTCAGCTATTGGCTCTGAGGCTTTGGGACCTCACAAACTGGAGGGATAAGGGGGGGTCCAGGGGCCTCAGGAGTCTTTTGATTTAGCTAATGAAAGCGGAGGGTTCCCCTTCGGAGGAAAAAAAATGAATGTGGGGAAATAGTTTATTACATAACAAGCTGGAGATTAGCCCAATTACAGAGAGAAAGCATTAAACGCAACATGTTCCACAGCCACATGGGCATCTAGAGTCGGATCTTATTTGTGGAGCTCCTCTGAGGGGGTCTTCTTGACAATCCCAAACACAGACATGAGGTCTAGCTCTCTCCCTCAGCACACATTTAAGCCTCAACTGCAATTTTGTGGGGTTGTGTGTGCCTGCGAGAGAGAGAGAGAGAGAGAGAGAGAGTGTGAAGCGGCTTCACAGCCCTGCTGTCTTGCTTCAGGCGGTGAGATAACGGCTTTGGCGTTCGTGCGCCGCCGGGCTGACAAGGCATCACATCTTACTTGGGTTTTTTTTTAATCTACCCATAGCTCTGACCCAACTACCAACCTACTCTGCCTGCCCACTGCTGCTGCTTTAATGGTCTCTCGACTAATCATTTTTTCCCAGTTTGATTGCTATTTAAAGGGTTAAAGGTGGGGGGGGGGGGGGGGGATTGG